>JAFIRS010003130.1:0-154523 GCA_018342105.1 Gonioctena quinquepunctata | reverse complement strand
AAATATTTGATGGTTTCCCGAGGTTTTATAAAAAGAGCATTCTGGAATGCAAAACAAGAACTGATTTTGATTATGCTCGCTCATTCAAGAATTATATATTGGAGAAGTTGATGCCCTTTGGAAATTACAAAGATTGAATGGAAAAAAAAACATTTGTGCCCGATGACAAGCAGAAGCTCAAATTATTCAGGGGGAATAAATAAGAGTGGTCTGAATTCAAAATCAAGTTGGCTATCGTATGTGGGATCTTTATGAATTACCCCCATTGCGTAGCACATCTCCAGACATATGGGCAATAAAAACAACCAACACTTTGGAACACCTCGCTTCCTAATTATTGGTTTTCAAAGTACCAACGCATTCGAAAACAGAACACTGGATGTGACAAAATTCATAAATGCAGACATGAATAACATCCGAGTGTATTTGAACTCCGTAGTCTACCCATATGAGCGTTGAAACCTGGACTTTGATAAAAACTATTCTCTTCAGCTTAATATGCATATGAGGACTTCCAACGTAGTTATTATGACGAAGATATAAGTGAACCTCTCATGGACCTTGAGGCATTTCAACAGAATCCCCTGTTCATCATTGATTGTTCACATCAACCGAATGCTACAAAATCATCTACAGTGGATATCAAGCTGGAGTTCGGAACAAGAAAAACTAAATTTCCAGGCAACACCAAAGTCTATGCACTCATTATACACGACACCTTCTTGACTTACAATGCATTGGATGGCTCCGTTCGTAATTCACTTTGAAATGTTCAATATTTTATTTTTGTGCTATTTCTGAATATTTTTAAGTATATCAATAATGTTTATGTGTAATGGAAAAATAAATGAACAAGATTTTGTGAATATATGTTTTATTTCATATCAAATATCAACATGATCATATTCATCATCATGTTCATCATATAGTTGATACTTCTCGATGATGTCATCGGGCAGGAATGGTAAAAGAGTGTGGAGAAATCCTTCCAGATCCAATTTGATCATTTCTTCAAAGAACTGTGGTATGATGATGGCGCCTTAACTGAATTCCTCACAAAGTACTGTACCCTTGTCGTACTTCTCGGATGAATGTGCACATCTTCGGATTTCATCTTCATCGAAGCAAACATTCAAATCATAGACTGTAGCATGGAGGGCATCTTCAGCCAAAGCATTCAAATAGGAACGTAGTCTCTCGATGGCTGTATTGATGTCGACGGCTTCCACCCAATGATGGGAGGCATAGTGCATCCACATGTTCGAGAATTGGAAACTGAAACAAAAAAGAATTGTTAATATATTCCATTGATATTCAAATAATTTCACTTACATGAGAAAAATGTGATGCTCCAAATATATTATTTCTGCACTGAATGTTATTTTTAACTGGAGAACTATCTATATTCAACATAAAATCACTATATCCTAACTATTAACATATATACAATATTATCATTCAATGAAGTTGAATTCTACTAGAGGTCGAGTTCTTAAACCACCTGATACTTGTGGACTCTGACCCAAATATGCTACTGTATATTTGAAATCTGAAGCATTTATGCAACTGACACTGTCCGCATTGAATTCATCTGAAATACTTTTTGACAGCTATGATTTGAATAAAGTAATATTATAATCACGTAATGTCATATGAATAGATCTACCAAAACGAGTGTTACAAATAGTCATACAAATTATGTTGAAAGCTTTACCGATGGGTAATGATGATATTGCTCTTTGTTCAAAAACTCCCACCCTCTGTTCAATTATTGAAGAATTGAATCTCTTCAAATCCACAACTTTTGGAAGAGAAGACATAGTAAGACTGTATGAAAAAATATAGATTATTTCCACTGATAAAAAATACACTGACTGAATTGATACACCACTTCTCGTACTCTGTATTCACTCTAATGATATTATCTAGCATCTGATTTCTCAACAACAACTTCACACATTTTTATGAGAGACATCCCCACCCCATTTTCAGTAGATAGGAGTGTGAAGGTCATTGCGCACTTGACCATCAACACACTCATCAATACTCGCAGTTCACTCTCAGCTCTCTCACAGGATGAACCCCCTCCTCGCTTGGAGAGTGCAAGGATTCATGAAGGTCATGACCACACAGAATATGTATGCCTATGCCACAACTTCAGTCAAGGTCAAACAAAAACTCAGGATCAACTCTCAAGGTTGCCGAAACAATCCCAACATCAAAACTCAAGATCAAGTCTCAAAGTCAGAACTTAATGTTATAAATCTCTTGGTCAAATTCAAGGTCAAAACTGAAGGTCGAATCTCAAAGTCGTCGAAACCCAATGTCAAAACTCAATGACAAATCCCAAAGTCAAATATCAAGATCAAACACACACACATTGCACACCTGCAAGCATTCAAGGTCACACGTGACGTCATAGTGATAGATAGTTTTTTTTTTGATGAAGGTAGGTATTAGGTAGGCGTTTTATCCTATCGCAGGGACGTATTTATATCTACATAATATTATAGGATAATCAGGTAGGTGATTGTTAATTTATTATTTTATTGTACCTGTAACAGGAAATTATAGAGCAAACTTTGAGCATACTTAAGCGTTGTCTATTGTTAGGGGCTAATCATATTAACAGTCACTAACTTCACAGGGTTATTGGTTACATTTGGACCAATAGATATCCTTCTTATTTGAAGAGCTAGAAAAATAGTTGGGAAAGGAAAGTTATGGCATTTTTTCTGAACTGCCAGGAAATGTAAATAGAAAAACAATTGAATGTTGCATAAAAAAGTTATGATATAAACTTTTGTTTTTTGTAATGGGACACCCAGTATATTATTGCATTGTTGGTTTCTCCGGAAAATTCTAGATATGTTTCATTCATGATGTCCTATACCTATTTGCACATTCCTAGCTTAGTTTTTCATACGCTATCCAATGACATCAACTTTAGATTTAACAACGTACGTCTATGGAATATGGCGAAGAGGACTTGGTTTCACAGAACAATAATTATTTATTACTCTCTCACATTAGAAAACAGAGTATAGTGACGAATGTTTTCTATTCATCAGATGAAATCTACTGTAATAACATTAAGTGTTGTGAACTCAACTTTGTCGTCCTTTCTTAGTTATATTCAATTTTAATATATTTTATCGATTATCATCAGTTTTATTAAAGCACACAAAGAAAGCAATTTTTCATTGTGATAATTTCAATAATTTATTTTTTACTTGTATTTTATATTATTTCTATGGTAACAATTTATATACTTAATTGTAATTGTTGTTTTTGTATATTATATTTACACTCGGTTTTTGCTGACCAGCACGGTAAAAATGTGTGATGTGGAATGTGTACCAAATTTTACTTGAAATACTGGTATGCCTATTCTGTTCTATTGGGGTGAGCAGCAATGGAAAAGTAAACTCTTCAAGGGTTCTCCAAGCTTCCGGGAATGTTTATTTCCATCATTAGGGAGAAACTTTCCAATGATGTTAAACATATTCATCTAACATAGTGATACAAAAGAAAAAAACGTAGATCAAGGAATAAAAAGAAGTTCCAAGTTACAACAACCACCTTAGCGTTGTTTAAAATTATATAAATATAAATGTGTACTCTATGTAGTGTGACAAGTGAAACTGACAGGTTCGGAATGAAACTTGCAATCCCTAGTTTTTTACCAAACTAGGCAGCAAATACTTCCCACACACTATATATATATATATATATATATATATATATATATAAACAGCATCAGATTATAGATGGTGACACCTATAATCTGTGCGGTGAAGCTTAAACCTAATATCGTGGAATTTTAATAGCACGAAATTTCGTGCATATTAACAGGTCACCAACAAATGTGTCAGATAGGCCTACTCACGATACCAATAATCGTACTCCTTATGCATTTAACGCAAACAGATATCGAGAATAAGAGAAATCTGTTTCGAATCCAAAAGAACCCACCATCCGTCTACAGCCTGTTTCATGGTTTCCCAATCATCAGGACGGCCTGTGGTCTCTTTTCTATATATATATAAATATATATATATATATATATATATATATATATATATATAAACTTATATATATATATATACTTATATATATATATATATTGTTATGATGGGTTGTTTATAGGATTTTTGAATTTGTATATTTTTTTGTGAATTTATTTCATGGATTATAATTTCTGAAACCCTATCATAACAAATGAAAAATACCGGCTATGTTATGTTACCTTTTTCCTTTTTAAACCCTTTCACCTTATCCCAGCTCAGTCAGGTACGCCTATGAAGATAAATCACTCCTTTCTCAGTAGCAGGTTCCTGTAATGGTTGTTGCCTACTATGGCACTGGCGATTCGATAAGAAAAGCTGCTCAGTGGGAAAAATGAGTAGCAATTGAAAAATAAACACCAGTTTGAAAAGAATAATCGAATTGTTGGTTTTTATTCAAAACAAGACATATATACCCTACTCTGCGATAGCTACCTAATACTAGCAAAACAGTGATATAAAATAGTGCAGTTTGAATGTTTGTGATAATGAAAAATTGAGAAAGAAAGTTTGACCTTATTATCAGTCTTTGAGCATGGAATTTTATGATGAAAGTTCAGCCAAACAGTATAAGTTTAGACACGTAAAGTTATTGGTTTTATGTGATGAGTTGCACTTTGGTGAGATCGGATATTGGTATACTTTCTGCGGATATTAACATGCTTTCTGTTGAGGTTCCAGTCCCGTAGACGTATTTCTGGGATCTCAATGACAGCTCACCTGCACTCCTTCCAAGGATTTATTCTCAGGACCAGGTAGGTGGAATTTCTGTTGTCTATTTACTTCTTCTGTTCAGCCTTTCAAGAGTTTTCTCGTTTGGGAATTCTTAAAGACAGGTTTTCTTTTATAATAATAATACTTTTCTTACAATTTTCAACGTGGCTTCTCTTTTCTAACTTTTTTCAATCTCCTCCAAAAATTGTTATCCTGTTCCATAGCAACACTCACAAATTTTTAATTTTCCACAGATTTCCGAATTTGTATCACTTCCTAACGAATTATTTGCTGTTCTAATTTATACTAATGATTTTATGAATGATATCTAATTCTAACTCTTACATACTATTTACAAATTCTTATAAATTATAATTTTTCAATTTCTGCCATTCCATTT
The DNA here is from genome assembly GCA_018342105.1 of Gonioctena quinquepunctata. NCBI lineage: Eukaryota > Metazoa > Arthropoda > Insecta > Coleoptera > Chrysomelidae > Gonioctena > Gonioctena quinquepunctata. The sequence goes on along the minus strand of JAFIRS010003130.1, from coordinate 149,342 downwards.
TATTGTATATTATCACTTTTCCCACACAAACTCTTTCGAATCCCATTGGTGGGTTTCCTGTTGATGTGAATTGTCATACAGGATGTTCAAAACTTATCAATACGTTGATCTTACTTTAGTTCAATGTTTGCTAGAAATTTCAATTTTGATATGGTTTAAACGTGGATTTTTGTTAGATATATATATTTTTGATACCAGAACTACTTCAGGAATGCCCTCTTCATACATATGTATCGACTAGGGCATAGTATGCGGCAGAGAAAATTGTGAAATAACATATATACATATATATACATATATATATATATATATATATATATATATATATATATATATATATATATATATATATATATATATATATATTTATATATATATATATACGAAAGAAGGATCGGAGGAAAAAAAATACATTTTTATCTCTCTCCTGGGGTTGCAGTCAATTCAAAGGCCAGTGTAATAAAGACTTTTTGTTGTTTTTCAAGCTTTCGAAATATTTAATTTCATCTTCAGGACCTCTAAAACAAGGTTCCAATTACTTTGTACAGAGTAAACTTGGAAACAAATGAACCTACCAGCGTGAGATTGTTACACACAAAAAAACAGCAAACGCACATAATATTAAAATAATTTAATTGCAATTGATTGAAATGCTAACACCATTATACATAATATTATTTTTAGGAGGACCATGAACCTCTGTCACTCTGTCTCTGTCTTCAAATAGGAAAGAGATTGAAAACCAAATTAAAAAAGTATCTATCCATCCATCTGTTTGTTTTATGAGTCTGCTCTTATTGTCCATTTTTAACAAATAGCTGTAAATTACGCTCAAATTTGAAATGTCCGATCATTTGTTCATACATGCTGGTTGACTGTTGATGTGGATCATTTCGAGAAAATTCCTTTTTTTTCGTTTCTTTCTACAGCTGACATTTTTGTTTTGTTGAAATTACAAAAATGATTGAGTTTTATTGTATGTTCGGCAAGTGCACAGGTATTTTTATGCAGGTTGCAGTCGCTTCTGTGTGAGATGATGCGTCCTGATTAATTTCTACTAGTTACTTCATACGAAATTTACTCAAATTGTTAGGTACTTAATAATGATGATTGTTTTTCATTCAGTTCTATGAGAATTATGTTCTTCAGACAATAAAACATTTTCGATTGATTGATTGATACATACACGATATACATATGTTCGAATTTCCATGGTACATGAGAATGCTCAGTTGTGAATTCTAGGTATATGAAATTGTTTGACATTGTTTGACATAGTTTGACATATGAATATTCTAAACACGATAAATCATCATGGAAAAATGTTCGGTCGTGTTGTGCTATATATATCGAGATTCCTTCTTTGAACAAGTTTTTCACTGTTACCGATTTCACATTCTCAGAGACTTGATTGAAGAGCTTGTGCGCCAGATAAGTGGATGTGCTTTTTTACCTATAGATTCATTTACTCTAGGCATTATCATTTGCGCTTCACTGTTTGATTATGTTTGGGGAACGTGTTCTATTTTTTCAGATATTTTTTCTTTCTGGAAAGTGAAGACTAATATAATTTTAGCATAAATTTGTCCGATATCAAATATTTTTATTTCAGTGAATAATGTACTGGAGGGATATGGCGTTGGATATCTCATATCTTTAAACGAGCAATTTTTGTATATCTCGGAAACGGCTTTATTGATTTGGATGGAATTTTGTATTTAGGTAGGGTTTTGCTTTTTAAGTTCATCTATATAGGTGTCTTTCCTAAAAAAACGACATTTTACAAACAAACAAAAAATTATGGTAGATTAGGTCAGAACAGGCGAATCCACCAGATTCAACTACGATGTCTGCTAGAACTGGCGAGTCCACCAGATTCGACTACGACGTCTGGAATAGCGGTAGGTTAGGTTACGTTAGGAAATACACCTATATAAGATGGCGTTATAACATTATCCGAATATTTCAAGTCTATCCAAATAAGTATCTCCAAAAGAACACGATTTAACAAAAAAAAACGAGCAGAGCTCGATCGCCCAGGTACTCCTCTGTGACCAATGATATGATATATAATGATATGATCTACGACCTGACTCTGGGATGAGTTCAATAACGTCATCTAGATGTCGCCCCTTCCGAATTCAATATGAATCCCACAAACAAAACAAATGTTTGTTTTTTTTTAATTTCAATAGTATTCATATAGTTAGTCCGGGAACCCGTGACATCGAAAGTACAGGCAACGCGGTTTCGAAAAATTCCAATAATTATATACCTCGAAATCAATTCAGCCAAGAAAATCCCAAGTATCGTCGAATACACGACCATATTGCTTGTATATTCGCGAATGTACACGCCACTTGCTATAACACAGGTATTATCATAACCAAACCTATCAAAATAATTCAGCCATTGTCAATTGATGTCTAAGTCACTGTCAAATTAAAAAATGATGTCCCACCGTTTCGGAAACATTCCTTAGAAGAAATTCGAAAAACCGTAGAGAAAGTAACTCCATTTTCACAAGATTTTATTTAGTTTCACCTGTCCCGATGTCTGTGGGTTTGTAATTGAATCTCACAAGTTAAATGTCTCACTTCCGGTAGCCCAATCACCATGAAATTTGGCAGGTGTTCCTAATTTTGGTGACAATGCATTATGAAATTTTTGTTAGATAAAAAACAAGATGGTGGACGAGATTTGTGATTATGGTCCGATTCGATTAAATATTCATATTTGGGGGTTTTCAGGGTCGGAAATTATGAATTTACTGTCAAAATTCATAAAATCATCATGGCGGCTCCAAGATGGCGGACGATCTCTGTGATTATGGTCCGATTCCATGAAAAATTGGTATGTGGAGGTTCTCGGGTTCGGAAATTATGGATTTTTTTCATTTATAAATTCAAGATGGCGGCTCCAAGATGGTGGCCTTAAAATTGTATGTTGGGTTTTTTGGGCTCGAAAATTATGAATTTAGTCAAAGATTATTGATTTTTTGTCAAAATTCATAAATTGAAGATGGCAGCTCCAGGATGGCGGACGACTTGATCTTTAGATGGTCTCCTTATTGAAGAACTGGATAACTCAGAACTTAAAGGAAGAAGGCCTCATAATAACGATACTTCAACAAAAATGCATAGATTATGGCTTACATACTAAGCAGAACAAAATAAAATAATTGTGAAAAAACGTTGTCAAGGACAAGCTTTTATTCAAATGCAAATGTGGAAAATAATTGCTTTTGTTGTATGATGTAGGTTATTCCGTGAGTTATAGATTCAAAAGCTTGTCGGTTTTGTATTCGAACTGAAGACTTTGCGCGACAAGCTTTTGAATCTATAACTCACGGAACAACCTACGTCACATATCCAATGCATTTATTTTTTACTTTTTAGTGCATTTGAAAAAAAGTTTTTTATTCATTATTTCATTCAAGTGTATGTTTGTTATAGCTAGCTCGATATATAATCTTGTCATATACCACTTGTGATAGATATTTTGGGTAGAGTATTCTTTTTTGCAAAAACACCACATTTATTTTGAAAAATATCTCTCCAGCTTCGCTGTTTGGGTATTTTTAAAGAAATTTGGTCTCGTGAATTTCTACAACAATATTGACACAAAATTGTCAAAGTATACTCATCAAAATATTCATTACTTGTGATATAACTACTGAAGATTAAATGTAGGAAACCATACGAATTAAATGAGCCTGGCGTGGAGAGGTTTTTCTTGCCAGAGGTGTTCTCAATTAAATTAATTATCATTGAAAAACAAAGTTTTGCCGTTATTGTGTGGAAACTTTTATTTTCATTTTTTTGTTTTTGGTGTTGTCTTTCAGAATATCATCGTATGACAGCCCAAAAATTTCCGAAAATACCTGTCTTACCGGATCTCCATATCAATATTTCCAAATTATTCACTGAATAGGAAACTCTTTCCAATCGATTTGTTGAAAATATAAACAGGATGTTCATAAAATCAGATGTGGAATCATCTGCGACTGAAAAGATAAACTTTAGTCACTATCTTCCATCGTCAAGATAACCTCTTGGGGGGCATTCATGTTGAAAAGGGAAACATTCTCAATTGAGAATGTTTCCCTTTTCTTTCCAATCATTCTGAAATTATCATATCAATTATAAAAATAAAATTTAACGATAAGAAAAATCAATGCTTCTGCTGCCAAGAGGATAAGTGAATGTTATATAGTTAGTAATAGTTCTTTTTTGAGAAAAAGCATTTTCAATTATTTAGAAAAAGTAAAAAGATTCAACACAGTCATACACACACACACACACACAAGATAATCGACAAAACGGCACGTTGTACTGAAAAATGCTATAATACAACAGGTTCTCTCAATTTTATAAAGAAAAAAAAACATTTAATTATTAAACGTTGGATTTGGTTTAAACAATAAATATTATCGGAAAGCTGAACGCAGTAAGGGAGTTACAAAAAGAGTCATTCAAGGTTCCAGGGTGAATCTCAAATCTCTCTTTTTTTGGGGAGGTAGAGGAAATCCATTACGGACAACAACTTACGGTAGTGAGGGCCTTCCTGACCCAGGCTTACCCACTAAAACCTCCACCCTGTAGGCTCATCAGGCTGTGGCCCCCGACGACACTTGAGTCCTCTGGCCCATTGTATCTTACCTGGTACGATTTTTTCAACCAAGTCGTATCCATGGTTCCCGATTAAGTACCGCTTTCAGTTCCCTCCTAGCGACTGCATGTACTGCCGTGGCTACCTTGCGGTGCTAGAGGTTCATCTGGATGGTCCCTGTCATTTGTTCAGCACCCTGAAAAGTCCTCTTCCGATCTCGGAGAACGCTCGGAATCATAACCTCTTCAGTGTCCTGAAAGAAACCCAGAAGGCCAAGAGTTGTCCTCATTCCCTTTCGGTGTTTCCTGTCGTGGTCATTTGTATCCCCGAATGAGTGAGGGGAAAGAGGTTGGTTCAGCCCTGGGGTGCCCCCTGCACAGGGCTAAGGCTGATTGATCCGAGATTTTGCCCTGTTTCTCGGAGGCTCCGTTGCGTCACCGTTAGTTCCGAGACCCCAGTGTTATATATCCGTCGCCACGGCGCTCACAGCTTGGATTTAGGTCTGTTTGCCAGAGCCTCGTTAGTCAAGTCGCGGCCGTCCACAGGCTATACGAATGTCCACTAACCGTCCCATTCGCTGCGCGACCGTGGCCCGTTCACCCCATACCACGTGAAGGTGAGGTTGGACTTTAAGGAGCCAAATTTCTCTCACTTGAACTTACTTGAACAGAAATAGTTTCACAAGCAACATTGCGCTAAAACAAATTAATTCAATTCTCTCCTTTTTTTATTCCTATGAGTGAAAAATATGCTATTTCCGGCAGTTTCTAGGCTGTCAAACCATGATATTCTGGAAGAACATCCACAAAAACGAACAAAATAAAAAATACTGTTATCTTTTACCTCCTCCAAATAGGTATGACGGTATGACAGAGGTTTTCATACCAAGTTTTTCTGAAAGAACAAGAAATTTCGTATGAAATGCTCTAATTAAAATGAATCTCCGCGATCCCGGTAGAACATGATTGTTTTTCAATTGGAAATACTTCCGGCAATAAAAACCTAGTCACACCAGACTCATTTTGTTCGTATCGTTTTCTACAGTCAATTTATACTAAAAAAATTCAAATTCACGATGACGGTGTCACGATACAAGATACTAGAATCGTGTTTTCTTCTGTGACGTTGTGTCGATTATCTTAGATTCAAGTGACTGTGTTGAATATTTCCACTTCTTTATAAATATTTAAAAATGTTATTTTTCAAAAATCAACAATTATTAACTATATAACCTTCACGTCTCCTCTTGGTAGTAAAAACATTGATTTTTTTTTATTCCTACATTTTATTTTTATAATTCATATCATAATTTCAGGATGATTGGAAAGGTTATTCTGTTTAATAAATAATTTGGAAATATTGATATGAAGATTATCATGGTGTTATTTCTTATTCACTCCGACAGTCCACTCAATACAACTTCTATGACAGGTATTTCTGGCAGTGTTTGGGTTGTCTCATGATATTCTGAAAAAGCACACAAAAAAGAACATAATAAAAAAAAGGGTTTCACGCTATAACGGAAAAATGTTGTAACATGTCACGTCCTTCAAATAGGTAAGACAGATATTTCCGCAGAGTGGAGATTGTCATACCAAGTTTTTCTGAAAGAGCATGAAATTTTCTATAAAATGCTCTAATTAAAATCAATTTCCGCGATACCGGTAGAACATGATTGTTTTCTAAGTAGAACCTTCCCAAACTTGAACTTCCCATATTTCATAGACATATGAAGGAATGGCAAAACTTTGTTGGTATGTAGGAATTATTCATTATTATTATATTTCATATGATTCAAAAACCGAATGAGTTTTGGTATAGGGGATCAAAAAAGCATTGGGACTCCACAACTGGCAGGAAAATTATTATACAAATGCAAGTTTGCCAAGAGGGCACTGAAAATTAAATTTTCCTGTAAAAATCAGTTAGAAATCATTTATTATTCAATTAACAATTGTATATGAAATATATGATGGCGAATAATCAACACCAGTTACTGTTGCTACAAGTATAAAATTACCATGCAAAAAATAATAATCAGAAATAAACATTGAGAAATTTAATGTTTTTCCACATTCGAATATAACATGTCATCGAAATCACCCTCATCTTCATCATTATTCACGTGACTGATATCGTTGACAATCAGAGTGGAGTTCGAGATTTCCTTCGAACCAAAGTAGTTCTATGAACACGTTGTTGACGATCCAACCACCATTGCTGTTATTAAAAGTATTTCAGTGACCTTCAATAGGGCTGAATCAAACTAGAATTGGAATTTTTCTTGCTCGATATGAAAGGCTAGTGAATTTTTCGATTCCATTTTATCTCAAACATCAGTAATCCTATGAAATTAACATCACAACACCGTGAAACAAATGATTCTTCTTTATCGTTCCCAATGTCGTTTGGATTATTTGATAAAATTGATACTGTTTTTGAGAAATTCAAACCCATATACTTCTAGACCAATCATTAGATATTTGTTCGCGACAAAAATACTACCAGGAAATCGACTGTGCCAGCATATGGTAGACGGTCAGTAGTTATATATTGTCATGTTTCCTACTCTTAACTGTCATTGCGTAATTTGTTAAAGATATTTAAAAGCTTTTTTTTTATTGTTTTTGACTTGTTACTTGAAAACTAATAAAGCAATCTCGATATGTTCAATGGACGAATTGTATAAAATCAAAATGCAAATAAAATGAGCCCTAGCACAATTTTTTTTATAATTCCGACTTAGTATCTTGGAATTCCGATTTAACATCTCGGAATCATATAATACCGACCTAGCATTAATTCGAATGTTGAGTCGGAATTCCGAGATACTAAGTCGGAATCATATAATTCCGAGATGTTAAGTCGGAATTCCGAGATATTAAGTCGGAATTCCGAGATATTAAGTCGGAATTCTGAGATACTAAGTCGGAATTATATATTCCGAGATGTAAGTCGGCATCCCGGGATACTTTGTCGGAATTATATAATTTCGAGTTATTGAGTCGGAATTCCGAGATACTAAGTCGGAATTATATAATTCCGAGATGTTGTTAAGTCGGAATTCCGAGATATTAAGTCGGAATTATAAAAAAAATTCAGTGGCCGTTCTACGCCTTCGTAATAATCACATTTGTCGTGGAAAGTCTGCACTACAACTCAAGAAGTGGCGGAATTATGTTTTTTTTTTAAAAAGCTAATTTTTTTTGGTTTTTCTTGTTTTTATCCTTTACTAATAATCCGATCGGAGTGTGCTGGAGCTCATTTTCTTTGCGTTAAGTCCATTGAGAGAATCGAGATTGCTTTACTAGTTTTCAAGTTACAAGTCAAAAACAAAAAACAAAAATGCTTTTAAATGTTTATAACAAATCAAGCAATGACAGTTGGGAGTAGGAAACATAACAGGATATAACCACGGACCGTTTTTCGTATGTTGTCATAGTCGGTTTCCTGGTAGTATTTTTGTCACAGAATCAATAGAGCAGAAAATCTCTATTGATTGGCCTATTCACTTAACATTGAACGCTGGTAAAAAGCAGCAAAGATCAACACAAATAATTTGCAATAATTTGTACAGTTTTTGTATTCAGTATCACCTCATTCTAGTTGAACTGGATAACCAGATTTCTTAGGCGAAAAATTTGCCAATATCCCTTAGTATTATAAGAATATCAGTGTCTGATACTTTCAACATTACTTTTCAAATCCTTCTACATTTATTTACATGATAAATCCCACTTCTTCATGATAATATTATAGTGTTATTATTTGCGAAAAATTATTTATTCTTCAAACTTTTCACAGAATCGTTCGTATTTTTTTGTGATGGTCCCAAAATTTCGTAACTCATATCTTTTTAACATATATTCCTCATTTCTATATGTTTGATGCTAGTAAGAAAATATATGTAGAAAACTGTATATATTTCACTCTACTCTTTCTTCAATTCTTTTCTCTAATTGGGTACGGCTAATTTATTTAATCTCATGAGATCCTGCACAAGCTCTTCAATGAGTTTCTTAATGAAGAGCAGATATATAGGCTATTTCAAATATCTGCCTGATTTTTATGCTACTACGACAAATTTAACTCAGCTTTCCTACGGGCTCCTACTGGCCTACCCAGTCTCACGATGGGGGGGGGGGAATCGAAAGTTACAAAAAAAAAGTGATAAATGTCTTATAATTTATTGAAAATTACATATTTTTCAAGGCAATTATGACAATTTAGTTAGATTACTTAGAGGAACACTTCCAACGATTGCTTCTGTGTAGTTTTGAAACATTCTGGCTAAGAAATTCTGAACATCTGTCTGCATGAATGCTACTACATATATGCTGGTAGCATTTACATAACTTCCTGTTTTTTCTGCCAATTCAGGATTTGTTCCATTATAAAGATTCTTGTAATCAAATTCAATGCCTGTTAAACTAATCGTGGTATTGTAAGATACTACTTGTAGATATTCTTCTTCATTTTTGGCCACTTCTCCAAAGACTATTCGATGATCTATGGTGAAATTATCTGAAAAATGAATGATGGAAGTGAAGTTTTAATAATAATGATATATTTATTTAGCATCAGCATCATAAAAATTTCAAAAGTTGGGAATTAGGATCTGTTACCAATATCATCATATATAGAAAAACTAAACCTACCGGAGTAAAATTTAAATAAGGTAAAATTATAAAAATAAAAGGTGATAACCACGCCAATATTTTATCAGTTTATTGTCTATAATTGAGGCAAAACTCGTTTGTGGAAGGAACCAAAAACATCTGCATGTAGGGTAAGAACTGTACTTTTACTTAGTATAGGAAAAAACATTGGGGCCATTTTGGTCTTTGCACTAAAAAATCTAAAAAAAGTTTCATAGACTAGATCTTTTAAGCCCCCCCTTGGTCCGGCAAGCTTATCTATAGTTATGATATCCCAAGCTTACCCGCCCTGGCAATGACAGGAGTATCAATAATCGATATTTTTTCTCACTGAATTCTATGAAAATTGAGGAATAATTCTGAAAATAATACTGTTACATTGTAACAAAACTTCCTAGGTACAGTATCAATGATATAAATGGAAGAGCTTTTCATTAGAAGTGGTTTGACGTATTAATTGTAAAAATCGGTTGGGAAACAAAGATATTTTTTTTAATATATATATATATTTATATATATATATATATATATATATATATATATATACATATATATATATATTTTTTTCTCTACCTTTCTAAAATTATGTGTATTAAAATTATTATAACTTGAAAGACATAATAATAAATTATATATTTATATATATATATATATATATATATATATATATATATTATATATATATATATATATATATATATATATACCATTGAAGTTTTTCAATAAATTTCGAATTTTTGTTTGACATGGATGCTCCTACACATAACTCGTCAGTCTTTCTTTTCCTTAAATTGAATCCAGTTAAGAACGTCATCCATTAATTAGTAATATTTTCGATCGAACGTGCCATCTGATTTTGACATTTCTCGAATTCAAAGTTGAACTTTATATATAAATATTAGTCATTATGTTTCGAAGTGAATTAATATAGATATTGGAACCCAAGTAAGTCAAGGTGTGATTTTGTTTGATAAATGAGAGGAGCTTTGTGTTCTCAGAAGTGTTGTAGATATGAATTTCCACATATCTCAATACATAGTTGAAATAAACCAAGGGAAAACATTTTTTCCGATTTGTGTTAGATTATATAGAAATATTAGGTAGGCTTGGGAAGATTGAAAACCAATAACTTTTGATTTGAGGTTTTTCACAAAAATATAAATACCGTTTGTGTTTACCAATGAGTAATATGTTTCATGATATGTCAACTTGATTGATGATCATTTCAGACTCAATAAATGAATTATGGAATTAATTTTTCCGGCTGGCCGCACCATCGGGTTTTGGCAGTTCATCCAGCTAAAGTGAATGAATGAGGCTGCCACTTCAAATCCAACCACTAATACTAGACTCCTACAGATTCACATTTCGTATCAGCGGTTGTTTCTCTATCCCATATTTTCATTTATTTATAAACCGAAGAGACACTTATAATCATATTGAATGTTATCCACTATTTTTCACTAATTTGTAACCAGAAGAGAAAAAAGTCCTTAGTAAGTCTTTTATATTTAATACCTACCAAAACTTCATTGTTTGGTTACCGCTCGATCGAGTCGACTACGACCATGTTGTCAAGGGCAAGTCAAGTTTCTGCGATATAGTTTCTGTCAGTTTCCAATAGTGACACTTCCGTTTGACAGATGACAGCCAACAACTAATGGTCGCATTCGGGGTAGGAACTGAATCTTCATAACAACTTTCAGCTTGATTGGTCAAACGGTTCGGCAGTTATCGTGGAAGATATCAGACAGACACACAGACACCATACAGACAGACAGACTTCACTCTGGAAATGGTCTCAATCGTCTCAAGTGACCTCAAAACGAATATTTACGTTGATATATCGATTTTTTTTTCGCAAGTAGAGTGATTTTTATTTTTACCATGTTGCCAGCCTTACCTCGGGGAATATTTTGGATAATTGGAATTGTCGTCTTGTTTTCGCAATTGCCTACTTATGCAGAAACCAATAAAAAGTAGAAGAGTAATGACCTACCTGCCCTACTTCCATTGCCACAACAACATTAAATTTCATGTTGTTACAGTTTTCACGAGCAGTCGGACAAATGAAAAGCACTACTCTATGATTACAGTTTTAATGCCATCATTTCAGCAAGGGATCTCGCCTTCATCAGTGCTACAATAAAAAGTAATTTTATTTTTGTTGTATAAATATAGAATTCAGTGAAAAAGGAAGAAAGGTACATAAAAAAATGGTAGTTCAATATGAGATAACCAACTACAAGAATATAGAACACGGAACGGAGGGTTATTTTTCCCACATCATATCCGAAAAAACATATTTAGGAACACTCTACTAACACACTATACACCTTTGAGTCAAGAAATTCCGGCTGAACCACTACCTACAATATGAGAAGTGACATCGGTGTCCAACACACACGTTTCCATTGTACAGACGCTGTACCATAGCCTCATTATTTCGGACAAAGATAACCTGTATTTCAATTTACTCTTTAAACAATGTTGGAGATTTCTATGGAAAAATCTCCCTAATATTTTCCTGGCAACACTACTCATATTACTTTTGGATGAGTAGACTCAACAGTGTATAGTGTGTTAGTGAAGTGTTCCTAAATATGTTTTTTCGGATGTGATGTGGGAAAACAAACCCTCCGTTCTGTGTTCTATTTTCTTGTAGTTGGTTATCTCATATTGTACTACAATTTTATCAAGTACCTTTCTTTTCTTCTCACTGAATTCTGTATTTATACAATAAAAATAAAACTATTATTATAGCCCTGAAGAAGGCAAAATCCCTCGCCGAAACGTTGGCATTAAAACTGTAATCATAGAGTACTGTTATTCACTTGTCCGAGTGCTCGTGAAATCTGTAACAATATAAAGAACTGCTGGACGTGAAAACACAACAAATTGAATTTAATAATAAAAAAAATTATCATTCAGGTACCAAAAATGTCTGTATATTGTATTTTATATTATGTAATATGCTGGAAAAAATGCTGTTTTGCTTGGTGTGGTATATGCAATGAATTATTTGAACGAAACGGAATTATTGAAACAACTTTTCATTACACTAATTGGGAATAACAAGGGGAAAATATTTCCTTGTACCTTTGATTTTTCCCAACAAAGAATCAAAATTTCTGTATAACTATGAAGAGGAAGAGAAAAATAGCACTGTATAGTTCAAAATACACACGAAACCGTTTGGTGTTTGGTAGTGCGAACAAACTTCAGCGAACTAACAGTCGACAGTTTTGATATAGATATCGAAATATTTCAAAAATCACTCTTCATGTGAATTGAAAAACGTGTTATAATACCTTACAAATAATTTTTACGTAAATGTGGTTTATCAGGTGCTTTTATTTGCCGGTTTGTACATAACGATGTACCTTTGTTTTCTTAGGCGAATATTTGACGTGATTGCAAAGGCACAGTTTGATTGAGAATCGCCGGTAGGCGGCAAATATTATTAATATGGATAATCAGACTCTCTTTTTATATTTCTGAAACAATCAATTCCAAATTCATAATTTTTATATTTTTATCTTGCATCCGGCAATGGCTAATGTTTGTTTACTGTTCCCAAAATTTGGTTGAATTCCACAAAAATTTAGATTCTTTCAAGTATTTCAACCACTGTTTATCGTTTTAAAATGACATTATACACCCGTCCTTCATGCCATTGTAACATATACAGGGTGTCTCGAACTCGATGGCCTATTAGACGTTTCTGGAGAACGGGATACAGGATAATTTTGAAAATTTTGTTTCTTCGGTAATTAGTTCCGCTCTATCGATCTAAAATATTCTCAGTGCAGCGGCGTTGTCGCTTATATTGAAAAGTAGCAATAACTTTGATATTTTAAATGAGACACTCTGTATATTATTGCATTTTTGCTTTGCTATTGCGTTACAATCATTTTTGTATGGAAATTTTCTCTCTACCTATCTTAAGCGGTTTTCGAAAAATTCATGGATTTCCTTATTCTTTGTGCAAAACATAGCTTCAATCAAATGTTTATTACTGCGGTATTTGGACTCGAACAAAACTGAAATTTTTGGTGTAGTTTACCAATGTACTGCGCATTAGTTATGTGCAAGGGAATTCGTTCTCCATTATACAGTGTCTTTCAAAATTTGTGATTTTTCCGATAGATAAAAAAAAAATGAAAAATACATTTTTTTAAAAGAAACACCCTGTATATTATCGAATATCCTGGAAGACAATCAAAGTTCCTTTCACATGATGTATCATGTTTCTATACCTGAATAGTCTGGTTTCCGAAATAAAAGCAAGATTCTATAAAAATTCAAAATATCTGCATTTGAATATGTATTATTATCCATTTTGACATAAACACCATGAAAATCACTACTTGTCAAACTTAAAGATGTTTTTGCTCTTTTCTGGTCACGGCACACTACTACCATTTTCATTTCCCAGTATAACAAATCAAAATAGGTGATATTACCCAATTAAAATGATCTGATTGAAAAATCAAAACAATCTGGAATCATTCGCTTCAAAATTTTCATACTTTTGGAGATACAGCTGAAACTTGAGTTTTTTTTTCACTCTCAGATGATTCAATTCAGTTTTATCAAAGATTAATTGAAAAAATATGTCAGGAAAATTTGGGAATAGGTTTGTCATAATCGAAAAAACGTCCATTAGTAATTATTTTTCAGATCATCCTGTATATATCATTTCAGTTTCAGATTCTACTCCCTAATACGACTTTCTATTCGAGTATGACTCATATCTATTTTAAAATTTTCCAGATATTTTTTTAATTAATCTACGCCATAACTTAATTGCATCTGACAGTTATAGAAAAACTCAGATTCCAGCTGTATCTTCAAAAGATGCAATGAAACCTCAAGTCTCAAGATTTTTTTTTATAAATATAACTGCGGGTTCTGCTGCACTTTGAGACTTCATTCAAGATCTCTCGATGTAATGGAAACTGAGTATTTTCGTATCTACTGTTACTGAAATTACTCAGTATTTTTTTGGTGAAAGTTGAATTTGAGTCCGAGGTATTTAAATTCAAGTTGGTCCCATTTTGGTTGCTAACAATTACAAAATAATCAGTATTCAATAAACGGTAGAGATAGGTATACGACATGTTCAGTAAAAGTTATTTATATTTGTCATAGAATACCAAAACAGAATGAAATACTGGGTGTTCCATTTGAAATTCGAAAGTTGATATCAGTTACAAGTAAATGTGGCAACACTGCAACCGTGAACATATTTTTGGGAGCTAGCTCGCAGTCTCTCATCGTGGGATCTAAATTTCGAGTATTTATATCTCATATATCCAGAAACGTCCAATAGGTCATCGAGTTTGAAATACCCTGTATATTGATCATCCTTTGTATAATCAATTCGTCATCTTATCATTCATACACTTCGAGACACTACTGAACCTTCTGCATGTTCTCGCTATAATTTGATCAGATTGAAAATGAAAATGTTATCAAATTTTATCAAATTTTTGGTAATGAGCGCGCAAACGTTTTATTATTAATGCACTAATTGCCGAATTTTCATAATGAATGACGTTTATTACAAAATATGGCAAAATAATCCGATTTTTATAGAAACTTGCTTTTATTTCGGAAACCAGACTATTTAGGTATGGGATCATGATACATCATTTGGAAGGAACTTTAATTGTCTTTCAGAATATTCAATAATTCCATTTTAAAGAAAATGTTCACCATTTTTGTATCTATCGGAAAAATCACAAATTTTGGAAGACCCTGTATAATGGAGAACGACATAACGAATGCACAGAACATTGGTAAACTACACACAAATTTTCAGCATTGTACGAGTCCAAATACCGCAGTAATAAACATTTAATTGAAGCACCAAAAATAAGGAAGTCAATGAATTTCCCGAAAACTGCTCGAGATAGGTACAGGGGAATATCATACATAAACGATTGTAATATAATAACAAAGCTAAAAGTGCAATAATATATAGGGTGCTTCATTTAAAATATCAAAGTTGTTGCTACTTTTAAATATAAGCGGCAACGCCGCAGCGTTGAAAATATTTTAGATCGATAGAGGAAAGCTAATTACCCAAGAAACCAAATTTTCAAAATAATCCTCGTTTCTGTTCTCCAGAAACGTCTAATAGGCCATAGAGTTTGGGACACCCTGTGTATTTATATGTATATATATTTATATATATATATATATATATATGTATATGTATATATATATATATATATATATATATATATATATATATAGAATGTTTTGTATGATATGGTCTTGGTATATACTCACATATATGTTTTTCACATGGTCCAAATCCCCAGAATATATCGGAGTCCTGTGTTCCATTGTAACGAACTGTTCCATTTGCCGAATAATTAGAATACTGGACGAGATGGGGAGTGAATGTCGTGAAATAAAGAGTAAAACTGCTTGTGTTGAAACTGAAGAACGAAACGAATCAGAACGGTTATAATAACATACTAATTTGCAAATCAATCCACCATCATCAAACCCGTTCTCCAATCTCCCACAACCCATTAGATAACCAACCACATAAAGCTTTCCTTCCCTATATCAAAGGTGTCACCGACAAAATTGACAGAAACATGAAAAAACGCGGCATTAGAATAATTTTCACAATAAATAGTAAAATTGATACAGAAGGAGGTTGTATGCACTTGTATGATTTTTGTCAATAAATATAGATTGTGAAGTAAAAATATATTCATTGTCATAGGCAAATCTCCCTTTGGGCTATAGTGCACAAAAAAAATTGCAATTCCCAAACGTTTTCGGTCGCTCGGAAGACGGTCGATTGACCAAAAACTTTTGGGAATTGCCTGTTAACTTTTGAACGGTTCGACATAAAATGATTGGACGAAACCCGTTTTGAATGATATCACCGATACTTCTTTTTGAAACTAAATACATTGTGATTGCTCGATAGATGGCGCGGAGGGCACATCATTTAAAAAATTTCAAATAGCATGAGGGTCAATGGCACATCGTAAAACAAATAATTCAATTCTCTTGTCAACCATCTTATTCTTTTCAAATTTCGTTCAAACGTTTTTTAACTATATGCATTCGAAATGTCACGTATTAGTGTGGATCTAAATGATACGTTTACCTCGATAACTTTTGAATGGTTTGTTGTGAAACATGAGACATGAAATACATTGAATGGTATTAGCGTTCCTATTTTCTGAGAAAAGATACATTACAATTATTCGACAGAGGGCGCTGGGGGCACATCAACTTGGAAATGTCAAAAGGCATAGAGGTCGAGTTGCACATCGTTGAAAAGGTGATTCAATTTTTATTTCAACTGCGAGTGCGGCTTTTAATAGACCCACTACCGGTTAACTTTCGAACAGATCGACATAGAATAACGGGACCAAAACTATTTTGAATGATATCATTGATACTACTCTTAGAAAAAGAACACATCGTCATTGCTCGATAGATGGCGCGGGGTGGCACATCAACTTAAAAATTTCAAATAGGCTAAGGGGTCAAGTGGCACATCGTTCAAAAGATAATTCAATTCTCTTCTCAGTCATTTATTCTCTTTG
The DNA here is from genome assembly GCA_018342105.1 of Gonioctena quinquepunctata. Lineage (NCBI taxonomy): Eukaryota > Metazoa > Arthropoda > Insecta > Coleoptera > Chrysomelidae > Gonioctena > Gonioctena quinquepunctata. Next base: position 132,487 of record JAFIRS010003130.1, on the reverse strand, counting down.
GAATTTTATCTATTTTTTATCACAATATACATTTTAAAATTTGTTATACTTGACATTTCAAATGTGTATTGTGAAAAAACGTATCAACAAATTTAAAAAAGTAGATGCTTGAAAAGAGAATTGAGTTATCTTTTCAACGATCTCCCACTTGACGCCCCAAGCTATCTGAAATTCGGCCCTTCTCATTCACCACAACGGATTCAATATCCCCCGGAGCGTACGGCACCACTGGTGTCTCATCAATACCGTACGAGTGTCGTAAATGGTAATACAGCACTCGCCGAGTTATGACGATGGATATAGGCTGAGACCGCATATGCTGAACATGCTGACAGGAAGTGCATAATGGTCTCAGGCGTTCCACGATAGGCCCTGCATATCCTGTCAGGGACCTCTATACGCATCACGTGCCTTCGGTAGCTAAGAAACACCGTCCTGGCAACCCAGGAAGAATCCCTCAGTCTCCGACTTGAGTCCACCTGACCTGAGGGAAACGAAGGTCAGCATTTTGGATGAGCCATGGTCTTCAATATGTTTGCAGAAGATTCCATGCAACGGCCTATCCTTGTGGAGTTCGGGGTCGAATACAAGACCGAGTTCATTCGCTGGGCAGATTGCTGCCTTGAGGAGAAACGCTCCTTTCCCTGTGATCTCATGGTCTTTGACCATGCAGAGAGGGGATCCAAGTTCCTGATGACTTTGCAGGCTACATCCAGTACCATCCTATTGTGTAGACACTCCAAACTCCTTGGTGTCGAAGAGGTACAACCGTGGGACGGACGATTTCGGATGCAAACTAGGTAGTAGGTGCATCATTTTGCGAGTCTTCACGTCAATTTCACGCAGATATTCCAGTATCCACTTCACTACCCCAAAGGAGTAGATCAGTATCGGAACGACAAGAATGTTGGTGGCAGAAACTTTGTTCATGCCCGACAGTTCTGATGGCCAGATCCGCCAGAGTTTCTGCTGATCATTGCCGCGGAGAGCGGTTTTTAACGCCACTACCTCTCGGGTGTAACGTTGTTGCACTCCTAGGTAGGTATATGTCTCTCCGGCATTCATCGGCTGCACGGATTGCTGCCTCAAAGAGAAACGCTCCTTTCCCTGTGATTTCATGGTCTTCGACCATGCAGAGAAAGGGATCCAAGCTCCTGATGACTTTACAGGCTCCATCCAGCACCATCCTGTTGTGTAGACACTTCAAACTCAGAAGTCCACGGCCTCCTTGTTTTCGGGGGAGGTACAACCGTGGAACGGGCGATTTAGGATGCGAACTACGATGTAGGTGCATCATTTTCGTCAATTCCGCGCAGCTCTTCCAGGGTCCACTTCACTACCCCAAAGGAGTAGATTAGTATCGGAACGGCAAGCATGTTAGTGGCAGAAACTTTGGTCATGCCCGATAGTTCTGATGACCAGATCTGCCAGAGTTTCTGCTGATACTTGCCGCGGAGAGCGTTTTTAACCACCACTACCTCTTGGGTGCAACGTTGTTGTACTCCTAGGTAGGTATACGCCTCTCCGACATCCAGATGGTAGATGACATCTACCAGCTGCGCGTCCTCTCTGTGATGCTTGCATCGTCCTCTTCTGAGATAAACCAGTGCACATTTATCCATCCCGAATTCCATACCGATAGCATGCGCGTACTCTTGCACTACCCTCAGAGATTGCTGAAAATCTCCCTCATCCGAGGCGTAAAGCTTCAGGACATCTATATGTGGGTGACCTTATGCCTTCGGGGTGAGATATCATCATCCGGGGATGCTGCAGTTGTATCCACGGGTTTTTCTGAGCCCAACGGATAATGGCATTGGTGAGATGCAAAAAAGGAGTGGGCTGAGGGAATCCCCTTGGAATACACCTCTCCTTAAGATAACCTGTTCCGTTCGGACTTTGACTCCACCTGATGTTATGGTGAAGCGAGTCCTCCAGAGTGTTATCAATTGTTCAATGCATCTCACTATTTGATCGAGTACCGCTCGGCATCTGAGCAAATACAAGATGTTGAATCAAATGCCTTGCGGTTATCGATCCAGGCCATCGAAAGGTTGCGCTTATACTGCACGGAGTCCTGCGTGATACATCTATCGATAAGCAGGTTCACCTTGCAGTCAGCTACACCTTTCTCCGACCCGTTCTGCTCATATATCCGTTCGTACACCGTGTCAACCGCGAGGAGTCTTCGCGTGTACAAAATGCGGGTGTACAATTTGTAGTACGTGTCCAAGCATGCTATCGGTCTGTAATTCTTGGGATCAGACAAATCTCCGTTTATAGGGATTAGCACGGTTTGCCCCTCGACAAAAAATATTTATGTGAAACTCGACTTATGCCTTTCGAAATTTTGAAGTAGATGTGCCCCCAGCGCTCTCTGTTGGGTAATTGTAATGTATCTTCTCCCAAAAAGTAGGATCGGTAATACCATTCAAAATAATGTATGTCCCATTGTTCCACATCAAACCGTCCAGAAGTTATCAAGGGTACCATTCAGATCCGCACTTATTCTTGACATTTCAAATGCATATTGTGAACAAATATATTGACGAAATTCAAAAAGAAATAGATAGTTAAAAAGAAAATTGAATTTTATTTTCAACGATGTGCCACTTGACCCCCTATGCTATTTGAAATCTTTGAGTTGATGTGCTTTCCCTCGCCATCCATCGAGCAATCACAATGTCTTTCATTTCAAAAGGTTGTATCGGTGATATCATTCTTAACGGTTTTTGTCCCATTGTTTTTCGTCGAACCGTTCAAAAGTTAACGGGGGGGCTATAAAAAGCCGCACTGTATAATGTATAATTATGATTGCTGTTTTATATTATATTACTATATTATAAAAAAAATTACCTAACATAAAAGTGAGAAGTGAAAGAAATTCATATATTATGTATTGTAGCATTGCCTCCTAATATTATTTTTCGGAAATGTCAGTTGTTCCTTTGCTGCTGGTGTACCGTTAAAATTTGTGAGCAATTGAACACAATAACAAAAATGGTTTTTCATTAACTCACGTAACGTCTAAAACCGTAGAATCTATGAATCCTACATGTGATAAGTTGTAGAAATACTCATCGTAAGCTGAATAAGGATTGTTGAGATGGTATTCACAATATGGAGCAAATATGGGTTCCGTTTTGAGTGGGATTGGAGAAGATATGCCTGAAAAAAAAAGTATTCATTATCGATCGAGATAGGGATCACTTTTTCACTCTACTCTACTAAAAACACTCTTCGTTCCGCGCCAGTCATTGTAAGTACATGCAGGTAATCTAATACTTCTAATACATTTTGTTAAATGTTATGTATACAGTGCTTCTCAAAAGTCTCCTCCCCCCCTCTTATTTTTGGAACGATTATACATAAACAAGTGAAATTTGGAAACTGAATATTAAAGGTTGTAAACTTCCCTACTAGTGATGATAGATGACGCAATCGTCAAAGATGACGTCACAAAGCCATTGTGACCAATAATTTTAAATGGAACCCTACGGCAAGCGACACCTCTTTCAAAAGGTATCGAAAAACCTATTCAATGATACTTATTTTGTTTGTGTTTATGGCAGTTTTAATGGCTCATTAGTAAACATTAAAATTTAAATTCCATTCAGTATGATATTAATTACAGACTTGAGAATCAGTATCTACTCAAAGAAATTGCTCGAAGTGACCTCCATTTACTTCCTGACAGTGAAATATCCTATTTTGAAACTCTTCTCGTACTTTTGCAAATGTGTCTGCGGAAACAGCCTCACATTCTGCAACAATACGTTGTTTTAAAACGTCAATATTGTCAGGTTCAGTGGCGTAAACCTTCGATTTGAGGTACCCCCACAGAAAAAAATCCAAAGGTGTGAGGTCCGGTGATCGAACTGGCCATTCCGCTGAACCTCGTCGTCCAATCCATCTACCACGATACTCCTCATCCAAATACCGTCTTACTGCACCGTTATAGTGTGGAGGAGCACCATCCTGTTGGAATGTTATTTCCAAATTGCCAAATTCATCTGGATTATCTTCCAAAATTTCAAGGATTAACGGTTCATTGCGTTTTGCACCAGCTCCAGATGAACCTCACCAGTTAAATTAGTATTTGAAAAAAGAGGCCCAACGATGTGGTTTCCCGGGATACCTGCCCAAACATTCACCTTCTGGGGAAATTTGGTATGTGTTTCACGAAACAGGTGAGGATTTGCGTCACTCCAATACCTCACATTCTGTGTATTTACATTTCCATTTAGATAGAAAGTACTTTCGTCACTAAAACAAATTGTTTTGACATAGTCTGGCTGTTGGTTAATTTTAGTTTCCATATTTTCACAAAATTCTAGTCTTCGGTCTGGGTCGTCGTCTGAGAGTTGATGAGCCATTTTTAATTTGTATGGATGAAATTTGTTTTTTTTTTAAGACCCTGTGTACTGTACTTCGACTGACTTCACAGGTAGATGCAACGTGAGTTGTTGAAGAAGTAGGATTAACTATTACTTCTGCCATTATATCAATTTTTTTCTCATCAGAAATTTGTGGTCTGCCAGATCGTTTCACATCATCAATACTACCCGTTGTTCCAAACTCACGAAGAAGCTCCCTTAAATAAGTCCTTGAAACGGGGCGATCGGGAAACCTCTCATAACAAATGCGTTCTGCTGCATGAATATTTTGTCCAGTTTCACCAAGAATTAGGATCGCTGCAACTTTATCACCTAAAGCACGTACCATTTCGCTTCTTGAAGCACTTAAACGTTCGGCTCACAACAGTTTTACAAATTATTAAAATGTACAAAAATATTAAGGGTACCAAAAGCTGCTAAAACAGTTAAACGTTCGATCAACAATACACAAATTATTAAATGTACAAAAACTTGGACAATTACAAAAACGTCGAATTAGGGATACTAACAAAAACGTCAGCTTATTTGACAACTATCCAGAGGCGGAGCTTGAATTTGGAATTTTAGTATTAACTGATTTAATTCATCACAGCTTTGTGTTTTTCAAAAGCGAGTTGCCAAAATTGCCATAAACACAAACAAAATTAGTATCATTGAATAGGTTTTTTCGATACCTTTTAAAAGAGGTGTCGGTTGCCGTAGAGTTCCATTTAAAATTATTGGTCACAATGGCCTTGTGACGTCATCTTTGACGATTTCGTCATCTATCATCACTTGTAGGGAAGTTTACAACCTTTAATATTCAGTTTCCAAATTTCACTTGTTTATGTATAATCGTTCCAAAAATAAGAGGGGGGGAGGGGACTTTTGAGAAGCACTGTATACCGGGTGACCCGGAACCAATTTACCCCCGTGTATCTTCGTTGTTATTTTATATGGATGTTTCAAATTGGGTACCTACTTCGATTTGATGTTATGAATGTACAATTTAGCAAATATCAAACCAAATATGACACTTCCGGTTTGACCGGAAGCGCATCAAATTTTTTTATTTCAAATAGAAAGTATATATTTTTTTGAAAATTACGATTTGGTATAGAATTACCTTTCCAATGATATATCACAATCATACTTCCAATTCACAATCATTTTCATGAAAGTATGCTATGGAAGATTGAACAATATCATGTAAGTAACAATAATTCATGGCCAAACTTTTTACACAATAAGTTTCATGCAGACTAACTATTTTTACAATTTTAGTTTTTCTTCTTTTTTCAACATCAATAAACTCATTTCTTTCAAATGCTAACATAGGAATTTTTAAAGTTGGTTAGAAAATCCAATACATATTGAAATCAAAACATGAAAAAACCTCCATATTTTTGTTTTATATTTTTTTTTTAAGATTATTTCCATAATATACCTACATTTGTATCGAACCTTTCAACTTCATCTCAATTGGCTATGATATTGAATCTCTTCTATAGGTCTGGAATTATTTTTGAAACTGTAAAATCGGACGCAAAAAAATATTTATTTCGATAATTTTCCTACAAAATAGTAGACATTTGGAACATGTACAGTTTTCTAACTCAATTCAAAAGAAATTCAACACCTATGACGGACTCAATTAATCCAATTGTTCAAAATGTCGCCCGTTAACGTCAATAAATTTTTGTATTTTTTCGGAGCATGCCCGCATAACATTCACTAGTTGAGCCGGAATAATTTCGTTGATGGCTCTCCTTACCCTGTCTTCGAGTTCCTCGCGACTTTGAGGTCTATTATGAGCATAAACTTTATTCTTCAAGTGAGCCCAAACAAAAAATCCATTGGGGTGAGGTCTGGTGACCTTGGTGGCCAACGAACTGGACCATGAGTACCAATCCAATTGTCTTTTAAAGTTCTAGTAAGATGTCCTCGGACTACGTTCGAATTATGTGGAGGTGCTCAATCTTGTTGCAAATACATAACGCGACGTATCGCTATGGGAATGTCTTCAATAAAATTTTGGATTTCATCATCAAAAATGTGTAGGTACCGTTCACCTGTTAAAGTATTCTATTCGATTTTACATTTCCCATTTCATTTTATTTACAATTATATTTCACAATTACACATTCTTTATATTGTAAATTGTTGCATCTATACCTTTTTAAACTCATAACATTTTTACATTTTTACATGCTTTCATTTTTGCATTTTATTTTATATTGCATTTTAAAAATTTTTCACTTCACAATCTTACATTTTGGCATTCATATTTTATACTTTTCATTATATTATATTTTTTATATTTGGTACTTTTTGTATTTTGCATTCTTGTATATTTGTTTTCGCGTATTTTGTATATTTATATTCTGTAGTTTTGTATCCTTTGAATTTTCTACATTTTGTATTCCTGTATTTTTTAATCTTCACATCTTACCCTTCTGCATTCTTACATTGACTATTTTATCTGCCTTGCACGGGAAACAAGTGCTTTGCACTTATCCCTACATAGTACTTTATTCACTTTTAGCTTAAGTCATTCACCTTGTACTCATATTAGATTTAGTTACTCTGAATAAAGTTGTATTATTATTATATTATTATACTTGCATTCCATCAAAATAACAAAAAAAATTTTCATATTCAAGATAATTAATAATATGGCTCCAGAATACTTTCAACAGTTTATAACATACAATAAAGATATACATAATCATAACACACGTAGCAAAAATAACATTTATGTACACAGTACTTCCTACAGTAGTACCATGAACTCACTATTTTTCAGGGGTTTTGTGAATTTCAATAAACTACCGGATTCTGTTAGAACATCTACTTCTTTGATTGATTTCAAAAGTAAATTGAAGGAATACGTCCAAAATAAATTCACAGACTAATAGTACGGAATATTACACTTTTGTTGAATTTCATAATATGTGAAAATACTTTTATACATATATTTACTTTTAGTATTTACTTATATTTATTTTTTCTTGTTATTTTATCATTGATTGTTCTAACTTGGTTGTTCTATCACTTAAAAGTTTGTCCTAAATGTACCATATCCAGATATACGGATATAATTGTTCTGTTTTGTTTTATGTTTTATATATATTAACTATATATTCAGGCATTAATATTATTATATATATATATTAGCAATTACTTTTCATATGTATATTAGGGTTCCTAATTGAAATAAAGATCTATCTATCTATTTCCCGAAAATTGGACATAAATTCATATAAACTTTCTGTTCCGAAATGGTGGGGGTAAAATAAAAATATTGTCTTTTCAAATTGAAAGATCCATTGGTTAACAAAAAATGTTCCAATGAGGAATCAATAAAATTGGGTACCTCCCAGTTACAAATTATTTTCAATCAAGTGTGGTGACAAATAAGGTTTAAATTGAATCCTTTGAATGACGACCATTTGTGACAGTAGTTTGGGTATTTCAACAAATGTGATTCCTCACATTCAAAATACAGAAATTAGTTAAAGAGAGTTGACATTTGATTAATCTATTCTAAATGTACACTCTGACTCCATGATGCAATATAATCTAAATAATGGCATCTCCAATTTTTAATATATGAATATTTCAGGTAGATTTGAAAGAAATACCTATTGGTGATGTCACGTTTTATATATCTATATAATAAAAAAGAATGTCAAATGGTGTTGCTAAGGGCATCACTTGAGTACGGCTGGACCGATCTGGGTGTGATCATAACTCACGAAAGTTCGGAAAAACTGCAAAAATCATAATTTTTGTATGGACTCTCGATCATAACTGACGATAGGAACAACACATTTGGTTGATTATTTTTTGGAAGTAAGTGTTTTTCCATAAAAAAAGTTTATTTATGCAGGAAAATAGGATAACATGATAGCGGGAAAATGGAATAAAGGAAAATTTAGATAACTAAATAACGAGAAAACGGGATAACGAGAAGCAGGCAGAGTCACAGGCATAACTCAGATGGAACAACACAAAGGAAAACATAGGAAAAAACAAATTCCACGACGAATGTTCTCAGGCAGAAATAATTAGGAAATATAGAAATTTAGACAGTCGGGACAGTCGGGGCAGCTAGTCTGTATATAGTGGTTCAGTGGTACGAGCGTTAGTAATGTATCCACTGTTTCCACCCGGCGCGGGTTCAACTCCCGCAGCCGCAGAGTGGTTTCGGATCCCACTATAATTAACTTCTGAGAGTTGGTGAAACAACTAAGAAAGCGGTTGAAGAAAACTATATAAATATATATATATATATTGTTATAATGAGGTGATTGCGGTTTATTTTATCATTTATTTATATATTTCCACCATCAGACATCATAACAAAAAAATATTTTTTGTTTTGCTAATTTTTATACCATTTTCAAAATCTTTTTAACTAGTTGCCCTTTGAATTTAATTCAATATGTTGATAAATAAATACCCATATATATATATTTCAAATGTCCGGCTATGTGTTTTACCTTTTTCCAATGATTCTCTCACCTTATTCTCTTTACCTCAGGTAACTCAATCGGTACGCCTATGAAATCTCAGGAGTCAGTTCTACTGTGGAGCCCTCTGGTAGTTCTCGATGTCAGTTTCAGAAAATGGCAACTTGTTATTGCTCAATCATTGAAAATAATGCAGAAATTCATCAAAATAATAATATTATTTATTCAGGAAGACTAACTGTTACCTATTCTGCGATAATTAACTCAAATTAGTGCTTTATAGCAAAATATACATGAAGAGTGAAGTTATGTGATGATAAAAAGTGGGATGTAACTTATTTTTGTAGGTTATGTCCTATATACCAATTTATGGAAGTGTTCTATCGAAGAGGTTCTTTAAAAAAGGTTTATTTTTGCAATGCACTGAGTTTAGTAACTTTTTATGGTTCAAAGTACGTGTAGCTCCTTGAAAAGAAAATGTTCAGTGTCTCGGATCGCTCTCCCGTTCCTGGAAACTGCCGTTCCAGTCTGCAGCCCCTTTGTCGACTGTGAATTCGCCCTCGTACAGGTATATGTCCCAAATGAGAAGGTAAGATTCGTTGTGCATCTGGGTTTTTTATCAGCTATAGTTCTTTATAGTATTTCCTTGTGTTGTATTGGCAAATAACTGTTTTTGTAACGAAAATATGATTGATTTTCCAAATTCAAATTTCCCGAGTTGGTTCTTCTAAAATTATTTTTTCTCAATTCCTAGGTTGTTGATTCATTTCCCTTGATACCACACATTCTTTGTTTTCTCATCAAATTTTCGATTTACACGCACTTTTCGTTGCACTTTTCATTATTTTCGTTTATCTGACAGTTTTTATTTACGAATCGTTTCTAAATACCTTACATACTATAAACATGATATATTAAAAATCATTTCCGACATTTTCTGCTTTTTATATTTTCAATATTCATAATTTTGCATCAAGATCTTTCCTGGCATCTCATTGGCTATTGTGTTCAGATTTAATTTTATATACAGAATGTTTTAACTTTAACATATTGCTTTAAAAATATATTAGTAAATTTTGATTTCTATAATTTTATAAATTAAGCCAATTGCTTGTGATGTTGAGAACATGTTTCTTTCAAACATAGGTTTCGACTAATATTATATAAGGTTTCAGAAAAAACGGTAGAATCTCCAGAAAAACTGTAAAATACCATAGAATAAATTACTAAATATGAACATTTTTTTATTTATGTGGTTTTTCAATTTTTAATCTTCAATTTAACTTTTTGAACATCTTTCACGTACTTCTAAACATAACAATATATATATATATATATATATATTTATATATATATATATATATATCTTATATTATATATATATATATATATATATATATATATATATATATATCTACATATACATTCATATGGGATAAAACGAAATTTATATTTTTCAATCAATGTTTTCGTCAAAAAAGGGGACTGGTCTTCTATTAAAATTAGAAATTGCTCTTATCAAAAGTTTTGTTTCGCCCCATTCGTGGATGAACGGATATCAATGTATCTGAATCAATATTCTGTGGCCTGGTTCGAACAGTTAATTTTTCTTCTATTTGAAAAGTGGAAATTATGGTTTAACTTTTTTGACGTGAATACGTGAATATTTCATCTTTTATTTCTGCAATGTTACCCGTCTCATTTTAAATTTTCATGAAAACAACACCTTTGAATATCTTACAATACCCTCCATAGTATATTTATTCAGTTGTTCATCGTCTCATTATAGAGAGGACAGTTTACTCTAGTACCTCAATTTCAATTAATTCATTGATTTCCATACGTTACAGTATGTAATTTCCCAAAACCAATCTTTCTCCTGCTCCAATTATTAACCATAGTGTTTTATCCTGCGCAAATGAATATACAATTATTTATCGTCATGGGAAATATTTTCGAAACACGGAAATATTATAGGAAACAATTCAAGCAGTATTGGAGTAAAAATGAATGAATTTCTTGTAAAGGGAAGCTTCACTTCTTTCTTGGGCTTCATCTGCCCCTGGAAGTGAACAAAATATGAATGTTCCTTTCATGAAAGGCAAACTAGGGTTGATTCAAAAAGGAAGAGTTGGTTTTTGAAATGTCATTGTGGAATATTTGGAGCAGTCATTTCTCCACAATATACACTTATATAAATCTTGGAATGAATCCACTGATTCTTTCTTAATAAAATAATAATATTTTTGTTCGCCTTCCATGAGAGGACAAATGGAAGATTGTTCTATACTTTTGGGCGTTTCTAATGTATATCTTACCTGGATCTGCAAGCTTTGGTAAGGCATCTTGAAGAGCACTCAGTAAGCAATCGTCCAGATTTTCTGCTGTGTAGTCACATAGTTGAAAATCGTCAGCTGCAACGGAATTCATTTAGTAGTCATCATTTCCTCTATTGAGTTAACAATTAGAGAATCATATGAGTACTCTCGAAAACTGGTAAAAGCACAACAGATCGAGTTCATTTCTTAACGAATTCATAATATTTTTTATTATTGGCGGAATAATATTTGTTAATATTGTTCAGCAGCTCTCATTAGAAACTCACTATATTACTGATATGCACGACCATTTCGAAAAATAAAGGCTTCTAATCAATTTAATTGACCATGTTTCAGTACGTTATAATTTTTTTGCAATAAGGCAGTTTTAAACAGCATAATTCCTCCGGCCTTTGGAGTCATTGCATAATATATATAAATATATATATATATATAATATATATATATATAATATATATATAATATATATATATATATATAGATGAAAGGGAGAAATATCGGAGGGACTGTTAAACAAAATGAGAGAAGAAAAGGAAAAAATGTAATGGACATAGTCGTCAAAGAGAAGTGTTAAACGTAGACGCCTGTTTTGGGCTCTCGGCCCTCATCAATACGGTGAAGAAGTACAAGGATGAAAAACACTTGGTAGAAAACGATAAATCAACGGAGTCAACAAATAGAAGCCAGCCGCACATTTGTGGTTTCGGTTAGCAGACCCTGCATTCCAGTGCGACAATATTTATATTGATGTTGCAGTCAGTTCAAACGGGCAGTGTAATAATACTCTTTGTTGTTTGGCAAGCTTTGGAAATCATTTCATTTCATTATCAAGACATCAGAAAATTCCAATTATTAATTTTAGAATGAACATTTTTTTAACCAGCGTGAGAATGTTACATGAAAAAACAGCAAATTCACATAAAATTAAAACATATTATGAAAGATCAAACACTAAAACACAGGTATGGATACATGATGTTAGGAGACGTCTACTCTGAATGAAGACATCGAAAGAGATTGAAAACTAGAAAAACCATTTGACACAGTTTCGATCTATTATAAGTTTCATTTTTTCCCGACGGGAAAGGGATTGCCCAATAGCCTTTTTCCAAATGCAGATTGCCAGAGGGGTTGCTCTTTATGGTCCATTTTTAATAAATAGGAACTGATAACCCTGGCATAACGAAACAGACTGAAGCTGATTTTGGTGCCAGAAGTACTGAAAAAGCCAGCGAACCAAATGAGGATTGGTTAATGAACCCGGTCCAGTACAGATCTTTCAGGTACTAAAGCGAACAGTACGAACGTCTGTAGAAGACTTGGTTTGGGAAAAACACAAATACTACTGGCACAATATTCCAGGAAACAGACACGAGAAAGAATATAATAATGGTCGGTGCCAGAAGGTAACAGCAGATCTGTTAACTTAACAGGGAGCAATTGAAAATCATAACGGGGCTCATGACTGGACATGTACCAGTAAAAGAGCACCCAAATAAAATGGGACTGTACCATGGCGACCTAACCTGCAGACTATGTGGCGAGGAACCAGAAACAGTGTCGCACTACGGAGCTCTGAATCGTAGAAAACAGTCAGTTTTTGGCAACCAATTGGCGAACCAAAACTATACAGCACGTACCCAGTGAAAAACTTGTACATACTAGTACAAAGCACCAAATTACAGAAGTGGGTACTGTGAGAGAAAACAATGCGTAGGATACAATAGGCAAAAAGGTTCAAGTAACATTGGAGGTCACGGCCAGACGAGCCTACCGGCTAGAATTTCCGAAAAAACACTCTAGACAACTGATCAGTGCACTAGCCTTCTTTCGGCTGACATCTCGATTGGGAAAAATTGGTACCGGGCGCTCACTCGCCGCTTGACCAGGGTCAGTATTTTTTCATCGCAACGTGCTGATATACACCCGTGCCGTCTGGATTGCGACTCCTCTAGCGTTTACTTCGCATATATTTTCAAGGGATAATACTCATTTCCAATGGAATTAAATATTTGTTTCATACATATGAAGAAATACCTGCTAGACGAGCTCTCAAGCCTCAAAAATTTCGTAACGCCATAGGCTGGTACCGTGTTCGGAGATTTTCGTATGACGAATGATGTTCCAATTCAATAAAGGCGCAATTTTAATATTGCATTGCTGGAATATGTAATTGAAATCCTATGTTTTTCTCAATTTTTCCATATAGCCTTTCCGTAGAGAGTTCTTAAAATATCAGGAATCTACGTACCGAATGGTGAGAAGGAACTGACATCAAAGGATGCACGAGTCGGCTATTCGTAATTTGGAGAAATGAGCAAATGAAATTGTCTAAAAAAAACAAAACTGTGATCCGTAGCATGAATGTAGTTTCTTCTGTATTCATTCCACAGATAAATATGAAATTTGACTGATTTGTTGAAAATATAAACAGGATGTTCATAAAATCAGATGTGGAATGCGATGTCTCTCCTGCGTCAATGTTACGAATGATTTCTGGTGAGTACTGTCTTTTGGAAAACATTCTTCTTTGCCTCATTCATCTTTATGAGTTCTTAATTAAGACTGGAATAGAAAATCAAATAACTATCTGAATGGAAATGCAAATTTTGGGTTTTAATTATCAATATTCGTTGCCGGGAAGTAGTTGTTTTCTGTTAGACATTCACAAAAAATAACTTCATTTTCATCGTGGATTTTTCAATTCACAGAAAAATCTTTCTATCAATATTCAATTGAGAATGTTTCCCTTTTCAACATGAATACCCCACAAGAGGTTATCTTGACGATGGAAGATAGTGACTAAAGTTTATCTTTCAGTCGCAGATGATTCCACATCTGATTTTATGAACATCCTGTTTATATTTTCAACAAATCAATCTATCATACCCCATGACAGGTTTTAATGTCAGAAAACACTAATTTCAAAGTGTCTCTCCAAAGAAATGATTCTAACTTTTCCATCTTTGCAAAGTGAGATTGCTTCTTGAAAATGTGTTTCCCATTTCTTCCGGTCTTCCTGATGATCGTGGAAGCGTGAAATAGATTTTCGTCGACAAAAATGTATTGAAGACCTAGTGAATGCGATGTCTCTCCTGCGTCAATGTTACGAATGATTTCTGGTGAGTACTCTCTTTTGGAAAACATTCTTCTTCGCCTCATTCATCTTTATGAGTTCTTAATTGAGACTGGAATAGAAAATCAAATAACTATCTGAATGAAAATGCAAATTTTCAATTTCAGATTTTTTCTTTTGAGTTAGGGCCTTTTCAGAATATCTATCAGATGTAGTTCAATGTCCAGCGTGGCTTTAGCCGGGGAAGTAGTTGTTTTCTGTTAGACATTCACAAAAAATAACTTCATTTTAATCGTGGATTTTTAAATTCACAGAAAAATCCTTCTATCAATATTCAATTGAGAATGTTTCCCTTTTCAACATGAATACCCCACAAGAGGTTATCTTGACGATGAAAGATAGTGACTAAAGTTTATCTTTCAGTCGCAGATGATTCCACATCTGATTTTATGAACATCCTGTTTATATTTTCAACAAATCAATCTATCATACCCCATGATAGGTTTTAATGTCAGAAAACACTAATTTCAAAGTGTCTCTCCAAAAGAAATGATTCTAACTTTTTCCATCTTTGCAAAGTGAGATTGCTTCTTGAAAATGTGTTTCCCATTTCTTCCGGTCTTCCTGATGATCGTGGAAGCGTGAAATAGATTTTCGTCGACAAAAATGTATTGAAGACCTAGTGAATGCGATGTCTCTCCTGCGTCAATGTTACGAATGATTTCTGGTGAGTACTCTCTTTTGGAAAACATTCTTCTTTGCCTCATTAATCTTTATGAGTTCTTAATTAAGACTGGAATAGAAAATCAAATAACTATCTGAATGGAAATGCAAATTTTCAATTTCAGATTTTTTCTTTTGAGTTAGGGCCTTTTCAGAATATCTATCAGATGTAGTTCAATGTCCAGCGTGGCTTTAGCCGGGGAAGTAGTTGTTTTCTGTTAGACATTCACAAAAAATAACTTCATTTTAATCGTGGATTTTTCAATTCACAGAAAAATCTTTCTATCAATATTCAATTGAGAATGTTTCCCTTTTCAACATGAAATTTGACCTTATCAATGAATTGAAAGTGATTAGTTTCCACAACAGTAACAGAAAGAGATATTGTTTGTGAATCTACTTTTCAAATCCAGAGTATTTTTTTATTTTCCATGCATATCTTCCAATTACTGGCTTCATAAATCAGCCTGAACTCATGTTATCTCCCTGTTCACAAATAATCGCAGAATTATATCAAAGAATGTTGATTAACAACAATTAATCTCTTACCGGAGTCACAAGAGGCTGCAAATTAAGCTTTGAATTTTCAATATCGAAATGAAAAATATATAAGCCACTAGTAACTTCTGATTGTAGAACATTTCATTAGTTCAATTCAACAATTATTCCGACCTGTGTCGAGTTTTCAAATTTTATAGGTTTTATCTCAACATGTCGTTGAATCTAACCTTATCATTTAGCCACACCCATGATATTTTACGAATTTTTTGGGAGTAATTTATATGCCTGCTAGATTGAGAATTATGTCGTTCGTTCTCCTAGGGCCCTTCATTATTATGGCTTCCGTTTTTGTGGGGCGATCTCCAGGCCATTCCAATCATTAATTTTCGACAGGGCCCTGTTTGCTTTGTCCATGAGTTCGTCCTTTTCAGATACCCTAATAACGATCGTCGTCGTTTGTTGGTAGTTTTAAGTTCGCTGTAGTATGAGACATTCCATAATGTGGGACCTAGCACCGGTTCCCTGGCACCCCTTGAGATAATTGCTGCCTGTGTGTTTCACATATTAGAATCCTGCTGGTCGGATAATCCCTGATTAATTTCAAAAGATATAAAACAATACCTAAATAATATTTTTAATGAATTAATAATCGACATGTATTTGGGTTCTTTCTGGCGGATACCTAAAAACAAAGTATATCCACAACGGTCATTTTGTATTCGGAGGAAAAATGTCGCGGCAAATGTGCAGTGAAGTAGAAGTTAATGTTGATATAGGTTTGTTTAAATGAGTTGTTTGGAACGTTATCGCATTTTGGAAAATAAATTATCATATTATTGTCAATTATTCAAATATGTCACAAATATTCCTGCCAAATAAAAGAAAAGAAGCAAAATTAGGAGCTTATCATATTTTCGAGGCAAATAAATGATAAATGACCATTAGCTTAAATAACCTATTCCAACGCATTCCCAGTTGTTTGAAAATGAGCATTTTAAAAATATTAATAAATGAGACAGCTAAGCTATCTTGGAATATTGCACCGGTATGAATATATCTTTTTGCATTATTATCCTCAAAATTATTATTCAAATCATTAACCGTAAATAACAATGTATTCGGCCATTACCAACTATGATATCGGTGCTCAAACTATTCCTCTCGCCTTCTGAACAGTAAAGTCCAAGATTTGATTTTCCCTCGATTTCATGAATGAGCGCCAGTCTAGTCTCATAAAAGTCTCGGGCGGATTTACTATACGTTGGGAAAGTAGGCAGAGAGGTTTTGCTCCACACTCACTTTCCAGGATCTAACCATGTGCACTACCGTGGTCACAAACGGAATCTCTCTAAACCCTCAGAGGCGAGATGAGCATGATGAGAAGTACCTAAGCAAATCTCAACTCATTCAAAAGTAATATAGGCAATAAACTTATTTTACCGATATGAGCAGTTCCACGTCAAATCAATACAACTTGCTCAGAGATTTATGAAACTTGGCGTGGCCAATAGATGCAGGTGAAAAAAAATACACAATTTCAAGAATTATAAGTATTTTTTCGGTGACTTTTGACTATTTACCGAAAAGTTATTTCCTGTCGGTTATACATAGAATGTAGATTGTAGTGGGGTCGATATGGCTCTTCAGCCTCTACGTACTTCGACCTATAAGGTTTTTTTGTATATTACCCTTTATCTATTCAAGATCTGGGATTCCGAGACTCCTGGAAGCTAATTTCCTGATGTCCCAGGGTATTAGTGAAACTCCTTCGAGGAACTTAGGCCTTTTGCAGAACTGCGCTTTGCAGTCGCAAGGCAGGTGTTCTGCAATTTCGGCGAAGTTCTCGCAGTAACGGCACAGTTCACTGTCTGATCTATCCATCTTTTTGAGGTTATACCTCAGAGGACAATGTCCAATGAGCGGTCCCGTTACAAGTTTCAAGTCAGATTAGCCAAGATAGGGTAAGACTCCACCCAAGTAGCACACAGAGGTTATAATTCGGTTGTACAGACGTCTACTAGACCTTTCGCAAAAGTCCATGACTTATGTCTTGTAATATGCTGAGACGTCGCTATGTATGCTAATACGACAAAAAGGCACTCTCTTGCGACGTCATGTCGACGTTATAAAGTAGTGGTAATGACTTGCCAATATAGACTTATATAAGCTAGTCGCAAAAGGGTCGTTCTGTGGTCTTAGTGTAGTCATTATATCATTATGCATGAAGGTCATAATCTTTCTAATATAGTATTACAATATGTATACCATATCAAAAGATTTTATATAATATCAATATACATGTTCATGATACTCTGTGACCATGATAGTTATCAAGATAAAAATGATTTTCGTTTATTTGTCTTTTTCTGAAACTCAAGTGACCAAGCAAATCCATTTTTACGATCAAAATCCAATTCTACTCACTTAAAATTCATGCGCCTCGAAAATGAAGAGAGATAAATATTTATTTTCATTCCAGAAAAAATATATTTCATCAATTTTTCTCATTAATCGTTGAAATATGTAGACCATATTACGGAAGATACTTGATTAGTACATCTCCAATGATTTTTAAATTGATATAACACCCAGGGTCCCATATTTGTTATTTTAAATATTTATGTTCCAATATGGCTACCAGAATGATGTTATCAATCAATCGAAAAACATGGATGCCGTCCTTCTAGTGTCGAAAAGTTGTAATTACTCCGGTATGTACTATCACAGAATAGTTTACGAGTGTCAAAGACATCGCAATATCTTACATAAAAAAATTGTAATGTAGTCGCTATGACCACAAGTAGCAAGTTTTATTGTACTAACGTCGTAACGCTATCAAAACAGAAGAAGATATACACTGAGTGCATAAGCATTTTGCTAGTTCCGCCTAATGGAAAACGCTAAAAATGACTGACATTTACAATAGAGGTTATGTTGATGTTGAATATTTAAATATTTTTTATTTATCACTCAAAGTGCACATACATATTATTTATGTCTTTCCTTGTTGTGAAAGCAATTGAAGGAACTGGATGAACTTCATTTTTTTGCAGTGTCCCGATAGACTGATCAATTATTTCAGATGTTAATTTTGGGGTAGGCACTCATCCTTCCTCTTTATATTTTTCTATTCGCTCCAGTTCTCTTGTAAGGCAGATTGGATTTTTGTTTTGGCATTTTAATCATTCATACGGAACTGAATATTCTACATACATAACATAATATACCTATCCAACAAAGATAACATAACCAACAAAAATAATCTAACCATAGATACATAATGTAATCATTACGACCAAAGTTCATCAGTTGATAGAACTACATTACAGTAGTCGTAGAAACGTTTCAAAAATCTATTCATTAGAACCACATATGTTCATTGTCATAATAACCTCACAGCAACTGCTGTCTTAAGTTCTACTTAACGACACATACAATTTATTTACATACAAACCACAGTACAACTTCATCTCGAGAATGCTTTATTGTACTCTCATTGTATCTACTACACGACGTCAAAGCAAGGTTATAAAACGCACATTAACTTTTTGGTTCTAAAACATACAAATACGTGGTCTTTAAGACGGTATAAGAAGTCATTATGTTAATTTAATGACTCTGTGCTACTTGGGCAGTCGAACCGAGACCAATCTTGGGAATAACCAGCAGCATGGCCATCTCAAACATGGAGGGAGTACTACAGAAGCAGTTGATCGAAACATGGCAAAAGAGTCATAGGAGAAACTTTCAAAAGAGGATAACAGGACTGTGACTAGGCTCCTATCGAGACACAATCACCTGTACAGGCACATGGAACCCATCGGGATCATGCAGATAGTGCATGGAAGATGACCAGACATCATCGCACATCCTCACTGATTGCAACGCGTTTGATGCATCAGAGGAAGACATTGGGAGCCTCAGAAGCCTTTTTGCTTTTTTTTGTCCTGGAACCTTATTCCATAGGGTTCTGATTTGTTCGGCTTCACATGGTCAAAACTCTTCCTCAATGTGGGCTTTGGAGAGACCACAAGAGAGTTCAGGGCCAGGAAATTGAGTGTTTGCCCTTCCTTGGTGAAGGCGTCTGCTACCTCATTCCCTTTGATTCCCTTATGACCTGGCACCTACATCGGAGTGACCTGATTTTCCGCTGCCAGTTGAGTTGTCTCAGGGAAAGTTTGCAGTCCAAAGTCAGTCTAGACTCAGGAGTGACGTTAGAGCTCTCAGTTCTGTTCGGCTGTCTGACAGGATATATATTTTTGCCCCCCTGGAGCCTCTCGCAAGCCATTCGTGGAAGCAAGTTTCTATAGTATCGATTTCCGCTTGAAAAATTATTGGGACTTGCCCAGGGCTTTTTGAAACCTAAAACTACTCCCACTCCAGGCCTTTCGTTCATCTTGGATCCATCAGTATACCAAACTGATGCATCCCTTTCTAGTTGAGGCCCATTCGTTGTGCATATATGGTCGTTGTTTATGACTACTTCATAATGCACTCTGAAGTCATGCCTAACTGGCATGATTCTGATGGCTTGTACCTGGTTTTCCTTTAATCAGAATATGAATAAAATTTGAGCTATAAGTCACAGCCTTGTGTTGATTTGATGAGGAATGGCTCATTTAGGATACCGGCTCCAGTTGGAATATTTTCTAGGCATTTGAAAATCGAGAACCTACCTATGCAGACTTCATAGGATGAGTCTAGCACTTGGATGACCACGTAAGATCTGCAATGTGGTCTTCAATCGAAACCTTGAAGAAGTATAGGCTAAGATCAATATGTTTCTCATCCTTTCTCCTAAGGAACCAGAAAAACCGAACGGAAACGTTTCTCATATAGTAACAATTATACTTGAACTAGCACGCTAATCTGCTCAAATCATGTAGGTGAAAACCAACAGAGGTACTGATCAACTATTGGATATCATTGTGGACGAACTACCAGTATCCTTGTATTGCAAAATATATTACTGCCAAGGGTATACGGACGATATTGTTTTCCTTGTATAGGAAGGATAGACACTGATGAACTTGAGATTGTATGGCCCGGGGTCTTGGAAAATTTCTAGATCTTATAGGTAGGGGGAGAATCCAACTAGTTTATCAAGAATACTATGGAAAGGAGACCTAATAGTCAACTATGAAAAACATCAGAACATTGGCTGAGGATGGAAATATCATTCAGTATACAAAGTAGATATTAAGAATCATCATCTGCTTCCACAACGAAAGTCTTCCGATAACCAGAAGCCAGTAGAAAGTGAGTAAAAATTCCCTCGATGGTTTCTTTCCTCTCCTGTACCTGAAGTTATGAAATAGCACTGCAACTAATAACAAGTACAGGAAGGTATTCAAGAGAACAAGGTGAGTATGAATCTTTTATATACTGGATATATATGAGGTCATACGCTTCTTATGTAACGTTGTACGTACTCCTTACGATTCAACTCCAGTAAGACACAGCCATCTCCCAATCTCATTCTCCTAGCTATTTGATTTCTAGAATGGAAAAGCACACTTCAATTACTAAACTGATGGCATGGATATCAATTTTGGGAACAGCAAAGACAAATCTAGGAACATTATAGATAGGTCTATACTCAACTCAACTTCATCAATACCCTGTAATGTTTCAATAATATTTTCCTGCTGGAATGACACCCTAAGTGAGAGAATACACTTTATTAACCAAGCTGATAAAATATTAGTAACTGTGGAGAAAAACCAACTCTAGGAACTTGATGAGCATGTAAAGGATACCTTCAACGTCTACGATACCCTGCAATTATGCAAGAGAATATATCTTGTTGAACAAGCTGATAGTAACTTTGGAGGTAGAAAAAAACAACTCTTGAAACTACATGAATATGTAGTGATGACACTTCAATTTCAAAAATATTCTGTAATCTTCCAATTATATTTCTACACTATTCCTGTAAATCAAATGGAAGAATATACTTTTCTATTCGGACTGATATGCCTTTCAGCTACCTTACAGAACCTGAGAGCTGAGAGTTTCAAAGTAGAAATAGTCCGGTGGCATCATCTGTCACCAAGACGTCACAACCGAAGTTTTTGGCTGAAATTTGGTGAATGCGGTATTTTTCCGAAAGGAAATCTGGTTCTAATTGTACAACAGATATCTTAGGATCACTTTTATCCAAGTTTCAGATTGCAGATCCATTCGGAAACTTCGATAATTGGTTTGTTCCAGTCAGAAATTTGGCATTCTTGGAAACAAAATCTGTCACCCTAAATACAGCCTTTTTCCTATAAAAGCGAGGCCAGAATCGATGAGACGACAGTTCAGCTTGAATCATGGTGCTGATAAAATCTCCTGCTAGGGATTTCTATTCAGGCGCTGAAAGAAAGGGGATCAAGAAGATGGAAGCGGAAAGTCTTGCGCAAGTACTTATCGCGAATATAGGTCCGTAGTAAATTAAATTCCAATACCATATAAGAATTACCTTATCATTATTTTCCTCTAAGACATAAGACAACCCATCAATTGTCAAAAGGGTAACCGCGAAAAGTAACGGGTTTGTGGGTACGGGTGCACCTAAGAGGATTCCTGCCTATCAGCAGGCGTGGTCACTGCAAACTCCTTGGCAGGGTAGAGATATAGGAATTTTGGTAAGATATCAGACTAATGAAATTTCAAACCCCTTATGAATTTGTATATTGAATACCTTATTGAACAACAATTTGTTATCTTGGAATTTAGGAATATTATGAAGCTAGGAAAATTTGGTTTGGAATGGTGTCCTGATTTAAATCAGAAATACTTAACTTAAGTGATATATCTATGGTCAAGTAATTGGGATCATATCCTGGTAAGATAAAATTACCAAGATATAGTTGCCTGTAGTTGATTCTAGTGAATGGTCGAACCTTGTGGTGAAAATATAATCGATAAATTGAGAAATGTTCGTAATGTGTATATTTATATTGCTACAATTTTACTCTCTGCTAAGTCATCCCGGCTTTACGCATATATAAATTCAATATATATAGGAAATACTGTTCAGAGAGTGGCAAGAAGATTCCAGCGTATCAGCAGGAGTGGTCCTCGACAACCCTTGGTTGGGTGGTGTAAGTGTACCATAGGGTTCATTCCCTCAATTGACGAAGACATAGTTTTGAATATATACGTGTTTTGTACAGATGATATAACTTGGTGATTACTAGCAACAAACCACTCAGATATATTCCGGACACATGGCTGTTACCAAGGTTTATAATATACCCAACATCTAACAATTGTTAATTGAATATACATTTGAACAAAGAGATCATTCCAACATTACCTGAACTCCTATAATCTCTGTTTATGGCCTTGTGAAATAATCGACTGTCTAATTCAGTTCAAACCCAAGTTGAGATTTGTAACTCTTGTCTTCATTATATGTTTTCTTCTACCTATTTGTCTTTTATTTCCCTGAATTGAACTTTGTATCCCAAAGAACAGGAAAAAAATTACACAACTTGGGAAAATTGAGGGTTTATAGTTTCAGGGGTCTATTCTATACGGGGGTGTGTCTTATAAAAAAAAGACTATCTTCTGAGAGCAGATGGATTGCATATCCACCATCAGATCCTGCTACCTGAGGAGTGAAGCTGACTGTCTAGACGATCACACAAAGGCAAAAATAAAATAATGATGAAAAAAAAAAGGTTGAAAAAAATTAAAGTCAACTAGAAATTTTATCATCTATATATGGCCGAGGTACATTTGGTAACAAACTCGAGATTCATACAAAACTGAGAACAACAAGAAAATAGTGTATCAGGGAAAGCTCTTGGGCCAACCCATCCAAAACAATACCCATCTTCTGCATAGGCAAAAAACTGGCAGCATAATTCACAGAACTTATACGCAGTCAAAATTATGAATATGGAGTACACTTTTCAATTTCCAAGTCAATAGATTCACTGGGGTGTAATTGTCAAAAAATAAATACTGAGTGAAATTTTTCAACTCCAGGAAGGGAACAGAATTGGTTTCCAAAATATCATTAGAGAAACTATATATTGCCTTAAGGCCTTAAGGTTTGTACACGTATCAGCTCAAAGATTCGGCTGCGGCGTACAGTAAAATGCTTATATGATGCTGCCGGTCTTGAACTTTTGATAGAGCTTGTACACTCTGATCACACGTCATGCATTGGATAGATGCGCTACACGTATAGAGGTTCTGAAACCGGGGCAACACCGCACATTCAGCGTGTGTCTGCATCCTTCCAAGCCGATTGATATTGATGCTTCCATTTCACATTCCTAGACTCTACCACGCCCCCATCAGCTTGCTGCACCGTACAATGTTATCAATTCGTCACAGTTGGTCGTTCTTTCGTTCTATGTCCAGTAAAAGTAATATTTTTCATCGATATCTTCGAAACTAAACGGTCAGAAATTATTAATCCCACAAAAGTGCTTTTTCAAAATGAAACTTAAGATCCGTTCAGCGTCTATAATAAAAAATGTAAACAAAGTCCTATCCGTTCACGTGTTAGATATAGGTATCGCGTACAAAAAAAGCCACTTCACTTCAATTGCAAATCTCTGACAAAGTGGACAATGGATCGATTTCATGACTGTTTTCTCAATAAAGTTCATGTTTCACAAAAATGGATCTTAAAAATAATATACGATAAAAAGGCATATTTTCCCATAAACTCTTTATACAGCGAATCCCACATAAAAGATGTAAGACAGATTTTTCGTCAAAAAATAATTATATTCGTAAAACTTGGAAAAACTTAAATCACTCTACATAAACACCCCTACAATTCTCGAAAAATTGGTGAAATTTTCTTCCCACGTTGCGAAAAAACTATCGGCCAACGAAATACCAATTATTCAGCACCCAGTATCTATGCTTCATTACCAAACGACTCAAAAAATATTAAAAACTATCGAACGGTAAAAAAAGAACTGAAAAACTTCGTTCAGATAATCTCTAACAATACGTTTGTAATGCAGTGGAGCTCCGTCTTGTTGGTACCAAATTTATCTATCTATTGCATTTGGATCATTAACATCAGGAAAAAGTATTTTTAATGTAGGCTGTAAAAAGTTTATCAAAAAATCTAGATAAACCTCACCATCAACTGTGCCTTCAAAGAAATAAGGGCCAATAATTTCGTTGTTAATGATACCAGCCCAGACTTTAACTTTTTTAGGATATTATGTGTGAGCCTCACACATCCAATGATAATTTTCTCCGCTCCAATATATACAGTTTTGTCTATTAACCGTTCCATTTAAATTAAAAGTAGCTTCATCAGTAATAATAATTCTGTTCAAGAACTGCAAATCTGCTTCCATTCTGTCCATCATCAGTTCACAGAATTGTTACCTTCCATCAGGATCATCCTCATTTAACTCCTGAACCAACTGAACCTTATAAGGATGGTATTTTACAAGCTTTTATTCAGTTTCACTTGTTAGTTCGTTCGTTCGTTAGTTCGTTAGGGTCAAATCTTGCAAGTGAATTTTGACCGACTTCTAGTCGTTCGATTGATTTGAAATTTGGCAGGTGTTCATGATTCCGGTGACAATGCATTATGGAATTTTTGTCAGAGGAAAAAACAGAATGACGGCTCCAAGATGGTGGACGAGATTTGTAATTATGGTCCGATTTGATTCAAAATTGGTAGGGGGGAATTTTCGGGATCGGTGATTATGTTTTTTTTTTGCAAAATTTATAAATTCAAGATGGTGGCTCCAAGATTGCGAACGAGTTTTATGATTATGATCCAATTCGATTCAAAATTGGTATGTGGGGGTTTTCGGGCACGGAGATTATGAAATTTCTGTAAAAATTCATAAATTCCAAGATGGCGGACGAGTTTGGTGAGTTTATGATCCGATTCGATTCAAGATTGGTGTGCGGGGGTTTTCGGGGTCGGATATTATGATTTTTTTGTCAAAATTCATAAATTCATGATGGCGGCTCCAAGATGGCGGACGAGTTTTGTGATTATGATTCAATTCGATTCAGAATTGGTGTGCGGGGGTTTTCGGGGTCGGATATTATGATTTTTTTGTCAAAAATCTATAAATTTGAGATGGCGGCCCCAAGATGGAGGACGAGTTTTGTGATTATGGTCCGATTTGATTCAGAATTGGCGTGCGGTGGTTTTGCGGACGGATATTTTGAATTTTTGTCAAAATTTATAAATTCTAAATGGCGGCCCCAAGATGGAGGACGAGTTTTCTGATTATGGTAATATTTTATTCAAAATTGGTATGTGGGGGTTTCTCAGGTTCGGAGATCATGAATTTTTTGTCGAAATCTATAAATTCAAGATGGTGACTTCAGGATGGCGAAAGAGTTTAGTGATTATGGTCAGATTCTATTCAAAATTGGTGTGTGGGAGTTTTTGGGGTCGAAGATCATGATTTCTTTCAGCTCAAAACTTTCAGGGAAGAGACCTTGTAATAACGATGCTCTATTAGAAATTAACAGATTTAGGCGAACTAAATAAAAAGCAAAAAATAAAATACCTAATAAAAAATATTTTTAAAGACAAGCTCACATTTAAGCCGTGTACTAAAACGTATAAAATTAGTTTAAGTCATCGCTGACAATGATTTAATTATTTTTTCTTAAATTATTTGGTTTTAAAAAGCTTGTCACGTGAATTGTCATGAAATTAATACTTCGACAAGTTGTTACTTACCAACCAATCATTGTCCAATGAAATTGATTGGTACTTACTTTTATGAACACTTCGGGCGACAAGCTTTTTGAAACCAAATAATTCAACAAAAAATAATAAAATCATTGTGTGTCTGTGATTAGTTATTTTTTCTTTATGTAAAGCTCTCAATATCGATGATTTACTTACATCATTGTCGGCGACAAGTTGTCTACTTGTCATATGCGGATTTTCCTCAATCGCTAACAGTACATCTAACTTTTTATCCTCATCCAATTTGACATTTCGACCTGGTTTTTGAAAAGTTTTTTCATGTCCAGTTTCACGAAATATTTTGTTTCTATTTTGCTAACTGTAGACATTCATAATTGAAATGTCTATTCTTTGAGTTTCGGATCAATCCAGCCATAGTTGAATCAAATACACACACAAATATTTTTCAATACACTGACGTGTGTCAGCAACTCATAAATATCAAAATAACAGTAGTCTACAAGATTTAAAATCAAAAGTATATTTCAATAGACCAGACAATATTGCAGATTTAAAAGATAGGAAAACGGAAGCACTTAACAACATAACCCCTGAGGTCCTACAAAATATTGGACGAGAATTCCAAGATCGACTTGCTTATTGTCAAGAAGTGAATGGTGGTCATTTTGAACATTTAATTTGATTGTAAAATAAATTTAAAAATACTTCCTAAACATTACGTGACATTATTTAATTCATTCTACGTAAAGTATGAAAATTTTACATTTTCAGAATAAATTTATGATTGCACCAAATTTTAAAAACTTGATATTGCTGAGCAGAAAATGAAAATCCATTTCGAAGAAGGTGCCACACGACCCCCCTTCTCATTTGATATTTTTGAGGGGATGCAAGAAGGGGGTAATATTTTCATACTGTAAATTATCAAAATGACAATAGAAATCGACTTGTTTCAGGTTTTTTTAAACAAATACATAATAACGCTGAAAATGAATTCATTCCGTACCTATGAACCGCACTGTATAAGTAAATAATCAATCATTATTATTATGTTTGAGTTATTTGTTAGGTATCAAGAGTTTACACTTACGGAATACGTATGCATCCATCGCTGCAAAAAGCAAAAAAAGTACTGAAAAAATAGCAGGACTCATCCTTCCCATCTCAGAACTGAACCCTTGTACTGAATTAAAAAAATTCACCTCGTCTGCCTTTTTATATTTTGGCAACTGGAATATCTTATGAATAATTTAAAAGCAAATGGAAAACAAAATATGGAAATGTAATCAAAAGTATTTTATCCGTTATATGAGCTACCTCACCAATAGTCAGAAGCAAGGACGTACCCAGGGGAGGTCCAGGGGGGGCCAGGGGGTCTAGACACACAAAATCCCCAAATACAGATCCAAAAATGCCTTTCTGTCTGAGGCGGTGCATCTCGACGGTCATCGCAGCAGCGCATAGTGGAGTATTTGTGACAAAACCCTGGCTGAAAAAATGTGTCTTGAAGTTGACTTTTGACTAACTTTTTAATAGTAAATAGGTACTCCTAAAAAATATCTCTAATATATATATATATATATATATATATATATATATATATATTGTTATGTTTAGGAGTACGTTAAATGTTTAAAGAGTTGAAATGAGAATGAAAAATTGAAAAATGTTTTTCTGAAGATTCTACCGTTTTTCTGAAATGTATAATATTAATCGATACCTATTTTTGAAATAAACATGTCAACATTACAAGCGATTGGCATAATTTTAAATTTATAGAAATCAAAATCTTTTTATATATTTTTTTGAGTACAAGCAGATAACAAAATATTAAGAGTTCGAATATCCTGTATAAGAAATTTGATCTAATCACAACAGCCAATGAGATGCCAGGAGAGATCTTGATACAAAATAAGGAATTTTGAAAATATGAAAAGCAGAAACGTCAAAAGAATGATTTTTACATGTCTTGTGAATAGTATGTAAGGTAGTTAGAAATGTTTCGAAAATAAAAACTGTCAAATAAGTGGACAGAATAAAAAGTGCAACAAAAGGTGCGGGAAAATCGAAAATTCGAGAAGGAAACAAATGTTGTTGGTATCAAGGAAAAAGAATCAACAAGCTAAGCGTTGCGAGAACAAAAAAATAATTTTAGAAGACGAACTAAGAAAATTAAAATTTAAAAAAAAACAAATTTCGTTAGAAAAATAGTTACCTGCCGATATAACAAGGAAATACCATAAAGAACAATAGCTGATAAAAGAGTCCAGAAGCAGAGCGAATCTTACCTTTTTTCCGAAACACTGAACATTCTCATTGCAAGTAGTCCCAGGTATTTTTTGAAACCATAAAAGTTACCACAGTGCAATCAAAAACAAAAATTTTTAAGAATTTTTGATAGAACTTTTCACGAATTACCATTTTGACCACATAACCTATAAAACTAAGATTAAATTTCACGTTTATTATCACATAATTTTAAATTTGCTGTATATACTTGCTATGAAGCACTAATTAGGTTATTTATCGCAGAATAGGTAGTAGTAAGTTTTTCCTAAATAAATGAAATCACTATTTTGATAAATCTCTGCATTATTTCCAATGTTTGATCAACAATGAATTGCAATTTTCTGAAATTGACATCAAGAAACTACTAGGGGGCTCCACAGTAGAACCGACTTCTGAGATTCCATAGGCGTACTGATTGAGTTAGCTGAGGTGCAGAAAATAAGGTAAAAGAAAAAGGTAAAATGCATAGCCGGAGATATTAAATATTTATATGGATATTTTTTCATCAATACATATTAAATAAATCTTCAAAAGGGCAACTAGCTCAAAAATTTTGAAAATAGTAAAAACATAGCCAAACAAAAGTAAAACAAAAAAATGGTATATATTTTGTTATGATGTCTGGTTGTGGAAAGTAAATAAACAAATATAAAATAAAATAAAAACGAACTGCAATCAACGCATCATAACAATATATATATATATATATATATATATATATATATATATAACACTCAATATTTACGAAAGTTCAGTCACTACAGGGATCTTAGTTTATGAGTGACTTTGGAAGGTTAACTTTTTCAATCTGAATCTCCTGAACTCTGATTGAACTTTTCAGGAGACTACTAAACCAATTCGTACAAAGGTAGTCTACTTAATTCTTTTTCCATCTTCAGAAGTTGAAAAACGAAAAACCTGTTATGTGCCAGTAAAAATATAGTACTGAAACCTAATCAAATACCATGTCCACTCTCAAAAAAACCTGTTCTTTAACTGAGGCTAGGAGCTCCTGGATGTTACTTATGCTCCTGGAAGTGATCCACGCACCAATGAGTCAGTAATGATAAAATGCACTTTTCACAATTGTTGAGCAATTTTTAACTTTTACACTTTTGGCCAGGTCTTTGCCTCAAATACTCCACTGTGCGGCGTATGTCTCTCCGAATTGTGAATTATTAAATAATTTGAGAATATGCATTTGCTCTTTATTTCCGAGGAACTTTTACATGTTCGTTTACGCGATACTTCAATCATTTGCCTGGGCCTGGATCCCCCTCCGACAAAAAATTCTGTGTACGTGCTTGGTCAGAAGTACGACAACTGGGAGGTGAGAGGTGAGATAGCGGAGGCCTTGTTTAGAAATGACAAATCATTTTTATATCTATCATTACTACCTCATACTGTGTAACGTTTTCTCTTCGCAAAACGTTCATTTCAATACTCTGTACACATTGATACGAAATATAACAGCAAATAGATCACTTTTGAATATGGTAACATCTCACTGGGAAGGTTACATGTTATGACAATGCCATGAATAATCCTTTTATTTCCACTGCTCGACGGATGTTTTGATTCCCCACCTCAGAATATTATTTGAATATATTTTGAGATTAGGGCACATTTCGAATAATAAAACTGTCAAAAAGAATCCAAATTAAACTTTTAGTTATTTAGGGGCGCGTTCCAATACTCCTACTTTTCATCCTAACCATTCATAAACTCGTTGGATTTCCACTTATTAACTCATGAAAGTCGTTCCTATACTCCGGTTGATTTAATCGGATGAACAACTTTTTCACGAACTCGAGAGTCCGTGAAAAAGTTGAAATATTTCAACCGCATGCGCATTGCACATTATAGTTAGAGGTGATTAAAGGTTGTCATAGGTTATATATTATTTTCTTCAAACATCCATATTTCGATAGCCAGTGCTTGAAAACAAAATAGTATTACGACAGAAACGCAGTTTTTATCAGTGGATGATTAAGGAATTGTTGTGAAGGGTTAAAATAAATCTGTTCTAGTACAGAATGCAGGTTTGTTTACAGTGTATGTGAATTGGGCAAATGGGGTTAATGAAATATTTGATTTTATCATTCCCAGATTTATTTTCAGTGGCCAGGGAAATATTTGGACATGACTTGTTACCATTTGATTATGATTATGCACAAGTTTCTGTTCGCAGGACCATGAGCGTAGTGCATGGACAATAGAAGATACTCTTGCTCTCATCAGTGAGTACAAAAATCATGAACCACTTTTCGCAAGCTCCACTGTGAGAAATAGCAAGGTATGGCTGAGAATATCAGCCATAATAAAAAGTCATAACGCACTACAATGTGAAAATAAATTTAAGTACCTGAAGAATCAGTATCTCGAAAATATAGAGAACATGGGACCAAGGAATACAGGAGGAACACCTATTGAATGCCCCTTTTTTGACGAATTGGATGTTCTTTTTAAAAAGAAGCCGTTTGTCCAACTAGTGGCAATTGCTCCTAGCAGTACTAACCACACCACACATTATAAACGTTCAACACCAGATAAGAATAATGAGGATAGAATTGCAGAAGAACAGACAAACCAAAGAGAAAAAAATTAAGTAAACGGCCCTTCAAATTCAACTCGAACAGTTGGATAAACAATCTAAAACTAAGGAAGAGGCAAGGCGAAGGCGTCACGAAAAAACTATCCAGAGAAGAGATAGGGCTTTGGACATTTTCAATGATTTTCGCGAGAATATTGTTGGCCTTCTGAAAGAAAAGAGATGAATAATTTCGATTCATTTGGGTTTGCATTGGATCTACTAAAAGTACAAAGGAGTATTTTTGTTTAGTTATTAAGGTGTTGACTGAATCAAATGATATTGTTAATTTTTGTATTTTATTTAGAAATAAATTTTATTTTTTCAATATTTAATTTATTACTACAGTTCATTAAATATTTAAACAAATCAGAAACGTATTTACTACATGCTATATATTTAAAATATATATGATTGAATTAATGAAACCCTAGTGGAGTCTGTCAAAGAGTTCCCTGGCTACTTGGTGTCTTTTCATTAAACCCATTACATTTTCTTCTTTGTTTGCCTCTGTCCTTCTCTCACGTTGAACATTACTTGCCCTTCTCTAATATAGTCTCCTGGCATATTGTCCCTAAAAAATTTTATTTTAAATAATTGCCTTTTTGAAGGAATATATTATTACTTGTAAATCAAACATAAATTATGTAAAACACAGAAAGCTAAAATGGTTTTTCGTATCCAATCAGTTCGATTCATATTCAAGTCTTTGAGCCTCCGGAAGCGTCCAAAATAGAGTCAAATGCTCTCTCAATACACTGACGGCTTTTTGCATGTTGACTCTTGAAATGCACCTTAAAATCTGCCGACTCTCTTTTTTCAATATATGGTGGAATATACCACTCTGTAATGGGATAAGCTTAATCTCCTAATATATATTCTCCATTAGTAGTCCGGTCAATTTAGACATTCGAAGGTGCATAAAATCCCAAAACTGAAAATCAGTAAAATTGTTCAAAACATAATTATAAATGATATTTAGAAGTTCCCCATCATTCCCGTAAATGGAAAAAAAATTATTCAAGGTCAAAGGTCGAGAAAATGAGTTTTTCGCGATTCTCAGCAAAAAGGTAGGTTTAATCATAAAAGTACCTCCGACAAAAATTGTAGATCATAAAATTATCTATAAAAAATGTATCACTACTTTTTTTCCTACGAGCCACCGTTTCTGAGATATAACGATTCAAAAAGTTATAAAAGTTGTTATCGTCATAATATTTTTATAGATAATTTTGTGATCTACAATTTTTGTCCAAGGTACTTTTATGATAAAACTTACCGTTTTGCTGAAAATCGCGAAAAACTCATTTTTTTGACCTTTGACCTTGAATAACATTTTTCCTATACACGGGAATGATGAAGAACTTTTAAATATTATTTATGATCATGTTTTGAACAATTTCACTGATTTTCAGCTTGTTGGGATTTTATGTACCTTCACTCTCATTTTTTGGTCTAGATTGACCGGACTATAGGAAAGAAATGCATATTGTTATTCAGAAACTTTTTATATATGTCAGAGTTTCTGAAAATTCTCATATTACTGGTAGAGCTTGGATAAACTGCAAAGCAATTAGTGAATATGAGTTCATGGTTACATATTGCTTGAAGAGTTATTCCTTAGAAACATTTTCTATTAATATAATTTTCTGGGAACTCTCGAGGGGCCTTGATCTTGACGTAAGTTCCATCAATTGCTCCCAATACATTGGGAATGTTGGCCAGTCTATTGAATCCTCTTTTAATAATTTCCATTCTAGGGGCTGCTGGCTACCTGAAACATGTCAGTGCCTACCAATCTGCGGGAATATTTTTCTTGAAATCACCTTATAATATCTGGTGCCATCTCATTTAGTTCATCGATAATACCTAAGAAACAATGTGATAGAGTTGATTTTCCCATGTTGAATCTATCACCAACAGACCTAATGATAAACAATAATAACTTTTATTCCTTCAATACAACACCACACTACCTATGATTCATGATTTGCCAGAAACAAAATAACAGCTAACAACTGTGTTTTAGGATTCACTGTAGGCCTACCTCCCATATCGGACACATTAGACACTCTAGGTGCAATGTGACCCAAGAGATGGTTGAACGCTTGTTTCGTCAAACGGAAATGCATTTTTTTATTGGTGCCCTTTTACCCATTTAAAGCACGCCTCAGCGTGTTTAAATCGAACTTTAGAAAACGCGCGTTTTTAAAGGTAACCATGACAATATCAACAAATCGAGAAACGTGAAGTCTAAATGACAAATTTTTGATTATTGATCTGACAGGAGTACCTTGTAACGTCAAATAATATATTACTCACAATTCGTTCATTTATATGTGCTCCTCCATCCATTTGATGAACTTTTCATATTCTTTTTTATATATATCACTGGATTTTCGCGGTATTAACCGCGATTCTGCCTCACTATTCAAAAAATCGATATTAGAATCATTCATTTTTGAGCTCTGGTGACAACAAATATTGATCTTTGGTAACAAATTGCAAATGAATGTTTTTCTCATTTCCATGACAACGAAAGGTATACTGATGTCACATCACGAATTCAACCTTCTTGCATTATTAGTTCTTATTTCTATGTTTTGTAGTAATAATACCAGTATATATGATTTCAAAGTGCACCAATAAAAAAAAATAACGTAAAGTATTCGTGGATAACTGGTATTAAAAACACTTGCTCTATTTCGAGCACTCCGGCTGCGCCGTCGTGCTCGAAAAATCGCGCGTGTTTTAAAGCCCTTTTTATCCACTTATACTTTAATATACTATAAAATTGTTGGTCATTGAATATGGGCACAGTAACTTCAGCATAATTCCTGACTCTGTATTGGACTTCACACGCCCTGCCAACCATTGCATTCAATGGTATCAACTGGCCCAAAACTATCAGATAAAATACTATCTAAAAATTGTTTCAGAACTCCAGTAATGGCAAGAGTCTTCCCATCAATTCCTTCCATTGTTAATCTCGAATTTCAATGTAAATTTGAAATAATTTGGACGTTGACAACTGACAAATAACTAATTTGTTTCGTTTCGTTCCAAAAGAATCAAAATGACATTTGACACAATATGTCAAATTTTTCACTTATCCCCCAACCGAATTGGGGTATTGGAACGTGCTCCAGATTTTGGAAATGTCACATGTGTCATCTGTCCACGTTACAGAATAACAAAACAGAATATACACACACTTTCTGTCTAATCTAATCACGTTACAGAATAGCAAAACAGAAGTGACACTTGAAAATGAACGCTTAAAGATATGTATTGTTTTATGATTAGGATGAGTTAGTTCTGTAGATCGGTTTTTGGAACACAGCTAAATCTCAACAGGAAATTATAAAAAAATTGAAAAGTGAAGTAATGATATTCGTTGGGAAAGAAGGAAGTTGGAATTCTTCCATTTCTGCTCCTGGCTTCACTGAAAGAACTCGTGGGTGGTAATCGCCAATTAATTATACCATTCCTATACAAAGCAGGAGGACAGCTTTGCTCAGAGGTGAATATAACTTCCTAATTTCCAAAAGAATTCAAGAAAATTGTGTTTTGGTGAACTTTAAACCAAAAATAATTAAAAATGAAAGTAGGTTCGTCAGACATGTTTCATTAAGATATTTTTCTTTTGTTTGATGCTATAGTTCTGCCAGGTCTTTAATCACAGCTCTTTAATCACAGGTCGTTAATCACAGCTCGTTAATCACAGTTCGTTAATCACAGATTGTTGATCAGATTTTACTCAAAAGTTTCTATTGATCAGATTTCGTACACAGATCTTTAATTTCAATTAGATTTTTAATCCAGTTATAAGAGCAATCATGATACAGTAGTGAACATCACTAGTCAACATTTTGTACAAAAGAGAAATGAGACTACTAGAAGTTGCTAAATGAAAACTACTTATCAAGAAACAAGTTAGAGCGGCAGTAATATATAGGAGGCAGAGAATCGGAAGATCCCCAGAGCCAAGGAGGTCTTGGAAGTCTGGATCATCAACTATTGGGTTCAACCAAATATTATTGGGATTGGGATGCCGAGGTAGATCTCATACAAGACTGTGTGAACGGCCCCGTAGCAACGGAAACGTGTAAGGTTGAATGCATTCAATCAAGTGTTCGAACATGAAAAACCATATTTGGTATTTAAATTTATTTGGGTACCCGTTTACATTAGTTACTGAGATGATACAGTATTCTGCACCAATTTTGAAAGTGCCAAACTAATTTTTCCTTTGCGTATGAATACTATATATATATATATATATATATATATATATATATATATATATATATATATATATATATATATACAGTGAGGACGTAAAAAGTCCTCTCCCCCCCCTTAACTTTTGAACGGAACAAGCTGTCGAGGTCGGGTAAAATTCAGGTAAGAAGGTACCACTTTTTGGCATAAAAATGATTGTGGTCACGTGGTCTAGTGTCAAGAGAGCACCATCAACTTTTTTTTATGTAGAGGGGGTCACGTGGCTCCTGGTTTTGAAGGCTTTTTGATTCTCTATCCAACACCGCTTCGTTTGTGAAAATCGGCCAAGCCGTTTCAAACTGACAAGCGTTTGAAATTTGCTTCAAATATTTTACAAATAAATTAGTGTAACTATTGATTGCAGCAGAATTTCAAGTCCGTTACTGATTCTGGTCGAAAAGTAGATTTTTTGTGGTAAAAAAGGTTCGCATATTATTTGTACTTCAAAATGTGCTTTTTGTTTAATTTTTTATACCTTAGTTATTTTGCTGGAGACTCCAAATAGCATTTCATTTCAATCTCAGTCTAATAGTGACGTTAATCATATCTGAGATGCCTAAAAACCCTGGTGTATTAACTGATTCGATTTTGTTTAGAATTTTTGGGGGACAACAAATGAATGTCGTTAAATTCTGCTCAGTACTTCATTAGTAGATGGCGCGGTTAAGGAATGTTTGTGTCACGCTAAATCTCAAACTTCAAACCTATGAAATTTTCTTTTTCTGTCAACATTATTGCATATTTTTATGCAAACAATTGTGAATTGATCGTTTACGAAGATTATAGTTCTACGAACAAGATCCCACTCAGGACAGTTGGCGCGAAAATGAGATGAAATCCTTGAAATTTACTACATCTGTATGTAAAAAATCAGATTTTTCTTGAAGTCTACCTGACGATTTTTCCGAAGTGATGTCTTCTCAAATGGTCTTTTTGGGGTCATGGAAACTTCCACGAAGGAAGGAGAAAAGGTAGGATAGTGGACTGATGTCTCTAGACGATGAATTAACTTGAAAATTGAGGGGATTGGAAAATGTCCCCGATGAGATTGTTCCATTAAACTTTCCGATACAAACTATTACTAAGCCATTCACTACCCATCTCTGCCGGACTATTACCTCTCTAACAATCTTCTGACCTGAACAAAATCAGAGAGTTCATTGTAGATATCATAAAATCTATGAAGTTGAGAAATCGATGATTCCTGGTCAGAGATAGTCTAAGCTGCTTTCGGCTATCTTAGAATGACTTCTCCGGAAAATGTGATCCCTACTAACAAAGGTGAGGAGAGAAAACAATAATCAAAATCGGCTTCTTTTTTATTTTTCAGTAAGTAACATCCCGCATGAGATAATCGGAGAAGAAGGGATATCTAAACCAAGCAGTTGTTCGGAAGAACAAGGCCCTCTCCCAAGATCTATGAGGCTAATGACTATTATTAGGATAATTATCAATTATTTAATAAACACATGGAGTTCACAAGTAAGCGTGGACTTTTCATTCTATGAATATATCTTGATTTTGGTTATTTAGCATAAAAACCACGAGATTGGATTTGTTACTGAGTGATGAATTATATGTCAAAAATTCAAATCAAGTTTTTCTGATTATATGCTGTTTCCAGAATAAAGGAGAAAGAATTGGATACCCTCAAAATAGAATAACAACACAAGACAACAACAAAAAAGGAATCTTTTTACCTGATAATACTTCAAATTGAACAGGCCGGAGGATTATCCAACACTTCATATAATCTTACGGGAAATTCTGGTATTCCTTTTATTCATCAATCTATCCAAATTTATTTTAAAAAAGAAGTATTCGAAAAAGTTTTTGTGGAGTAGAGATTTATGCATTCATTCATGTCATTTGCAGAAAGTTATACAAAACTGAGACACGTCTGAATATCTTGAACAGAGAAAATAATATAAAATTAAACTTCTTAAGCAAAGCGGGATTGTCCAAATTAATTGTTGATACGGCTCCGTCGAGTTGAGTTTTGCCGCTTGGTGTTACCTACGTATTTTGCCCCATAAACACGAATTCGAAATCAAAACTCGTCGTTCTCAATTATTTTCAGAGGTTCAAAGATCAAGAAATGTCCCTTTTCCACCTTTTTTAGCAATAAGAAACGTTCAAGACACATTTTAATTTATTAAATTTGTTGGGCCTTTTACACTATCCACATACATTTTTGAACAAGCACCGACTTTGAATTTGTGTTCATGGGACAGAAATATATAAGTACCAACTTGGTGGAGCCGTATCAATAGAAAATTAAACATATAAAATTGGTACGCACTACAACTGTTCATAATTAGAATTATTTCGGAACAGTTTTCGAAAATTATATATAACATTGACCTAAGTATATGGAATAGTTTGTTCTAAAACACGTTACATCGATCGATCAACCTCAAAATATTTCACAACAAATTGACATAACCTTAAAGGCGACAAAAGCACAATCACAGAACGGACCAGAGCCACAAATCACAAAAACATCCTGTGTGGTCTGTAATTTCAGTTTACTGAATTATGACAAGAAACGACGTCGGCGCCATCTGAAACTCTAGATAACTCGCTTTATCAAGTGGGCTGGTGTCCCCCAGTTTGTCCCAATATTTAACAGGTATAAGTGAATACACCATGGTTTTTAGACATCTTAATCATATCGATACTTTTGACAGTTGTCATAGGTTTCAGCATTTCTTTATAAATTCCAAATGCCTCGTTCTCGTCCTTTAGAAGAAAAAACCGAAGCAATTTCAATTTACTCTGAAGCTAGGCGTAATTACCACGAAGCAGAAAGAATATTTAAGAGCGCTTCCCAAATAATCCAATATCTCGTACCTACTTAAGGGAATTGGTTAGTAAATTTCTAAGGACTGGTTGCGTAACAAGGGGAAAAGGATCTGGAAGAAAATCTATTTCAGAAGAACAGCAAATCGACGTTCTGGCAGCTGTTGTTAATAATCCGCAACAAACAACGGCAGCGGTAGCCACGGCTTGTGACGTATCTACGACCACTGTGGAAAAATATCTCAAAAAACACAAATTTAACCCATATAAATTAAAAAATTTGCATCAATTAACAGAAGACGACCCGGATAGAAGACTGCAGTTTTGTAAGGTCATGTCTGACCGCAGAACCCAAAATATCGGTTACATTAACTCTATTTATTTATTTATTTAATACATCCAGCAGGCTCATGCCCATTTACAGGTGTATATGCTTATTACACTATTGATCATTTGTAGTAATTGCTAAATATTATGCAAACAAGTAGATAGGAATAAAGTGACCCTAACATTACATGGCTAATTCTGTAAAATACTAACAATTTGATTTTTAAACTCAGATAAGGAGAAAAAGAAGATATCGATACATTGTAATCTGTTATAACTACGGCACATGGTTGTGAGGGGACAATGAAAATGATGTTGAGTGTTGGTTGAAGCTTTATGAAACGTTATATTAGATCTTGGTACATTACAAATCTAGGTACATTAAAATCAATCAGTGATAGTAAGGAGGACGAATCAATATGATTATGTATAATTTTATATATAAAAGTCAGGTCGATCATCTCACGCTGTTTTTTAAGTGAAACTAAATTGAATTCAAGCAATAATAAGTTATAGTCAAAGTGCCTCTGAGGATAAGTGCCATGATTTTTATAGAAGGCAAATTTAAGAAACTTCCTTTGTACATTTTCAATAGCATCAATATATTTTGAATGGTAAGGATTCCACACCACACTGCAATAATTCAATTGACTCTTCACTAACGACACATAGACACAGCGCAAGGCATCAAATGAACTGAATTCCCTGCAAGAACGTATCAACTTTTGATCGAAAAGTATTCCCAAATCTTTGAATTTGGTAACTCGCGATAAATATGAGGTATTTAAGTGGTAGTTGAATAAAATTAGGGTTGGTTTTCGTGTGAAGGTCATACTTTTACATTTATTAGTGTTTAAAGCAAGTTTATTTTCAGTACACCCATCGTTGAGTGACACAAGATCTCGTTGTAGCAATTCACAATCTTCAATCGATTTAATTTCTCGGAAGATTTTCATGTCGTCTGCAAACAACAGTTTATTACATTGTATCTGGTCGCAAATGTCATTAATAAAGAGCAAAAATAGTTTGTTTAAGTGATGAAAGTACGTTTTATCTAAATGGAACAGTAAATAGACAGAATGTGCGTTATTGGTCAGACGTAAATCCGCACGTTTTTCGAGAGGGTCATACTCAAACTTCAGAGGCTTGGCCGATTTTCACAAACGAAGCGGTGTTGGATAGAGAATCGGAAGGTCTTCAAAACCAGTAGCCACGGGACCACTCTTTATATTTAAAAAAAAAAGTTGAAGGTGCCCTCTTGACACTAGACCACGTGACCACAATCATTTTTATGCCAAAAAGTGGTACCTTTTTACCTGAATTTTACCCGACCCCGACAGCTTGTTCCGTTCAAAAGTTAAGGGGGGTGGAGGACTTTTTACGTCCTCACTGTATTTGTTCATAATGAACCTGGAATTAAAGAGTTTTTGCAAAGGTTCAAAATTTTATGGTGTGATTTGGAGAATGTTACTTGTACAGTGAGTTTATCTACAGAAATTGATAGAGAATATGTTGGGTAAAGTATTTTTAATTGTAGATGGCGTCCAAATTCCAATTTTATGGAACTAACTTCATTTTCTAGAGAATATACATTTTTGAAATTTTAATCACGTTACTAATTGAACCACGGCCCTTGCCTCCGCAATGAGAGTTAGCACCTTCTTAGGGAGGATGATTTCATAACTTTGAAAAATAAATTAGAATAGGTTATAATATTTTGGGATTATTCATTGAAGTTCAGTGGGATGTTTTTGGGCATTCACTTCATTAAAAAAACAACAATATTTTGAATAAAAACAATAGGAATCTTTTTTTTGGGAAGCAGTGCAAAAAATCATTCATGGACATCTTATAGTAGAGTTTTTAGAGTTTTGGGATCTGTGTACCCGTTATACGTCAGATTTACCCACTAAAAACTCGTCTCTAGTCTAGACAACAAGTGCTTTTTTGGTCAACTTCAGCAGTCTCGAAAAATATGAACAAGGTGTCATTCGATTCGGAATAGCATATAGATGATTTTTGAAAAAAATTAAGTTCCGCTTGAAAAAAAATTGCAAAAGGTATACACAATTCACTGAAAAAAAAAAGGTATTTGGTTTTTTGCAAATATCTCAAAAAGTAATTGAGTTTTTTGAAATCTAAAAAGCTTTTCAAAAAGAGGAGGACATTTTCTGAAAGAAAGTATCAACTCCCGGAACTGAAGGACCAATATTAATAAATCCCCCAGAGGGGTGAAAATACTGCCGAAAACGGGTACTCTGGCTTGCGCAAGCCCGCTCACTTCGGACACTTCAACAATAAAAATTATTTAAACATATTAAATATGAAAATTGAGTAATTAAAGAATTCAGGCACTTACTGGATAGATGAATGAACAATAATCCGCTGGCAAAAAAATTGTATCCCGATTTGTCACTTAGTCAATTAGTTCTACAATTTTTTGCTGCTTGAACATGAACATTGCAAGTTTGACAATTGTTTAACTGTAAATCTGAGATTAAGTGTAAATCTGAGATCAAAACAATAGGAATCCTTTTATTTGGGAAGCAGTGAAGAAAATCATTCATGGACATCTTATAGTAGAGTTTTGGGATCTGTGTACCCGTTATACGTCAGATTTACCCACTAAAAACTCGTCTCTAGTCTAGACAACAAGTGTTTTTTTGGTCAACTTTTTTCAGCAGTCTCGAAAAATATGAACAAGGTGTCAATCGATTCGAAATAGCATATAGATGATTTTTGAAAAAAATTAAGTTCCGCTTGCAAAAAAATTGCAAAAGTTATACACAATTTACTGAAAAAAAGGGTATTTGGTTTTTTGCAAATATCTCAAGAACTAATTGAGATTTTTTAAACCTGAAAAAAGATTCGAAAAAAGAAGGACATTTTCTGGAAGGACGTACCAACTCCCGGAACTGAAGGACCAATATTAATAAATTCCCCAGAGAGGTGAAAATACTGCCGAAAACGGGTACTCTGGCTTGCGCAAGCCCACCCACTTCGGACACTTCAACATTAAAAATTATTTAAACATATTAACTATGGAAATTGAGTAATTGAAGAATTCAGGCACTTACTGGATAGATAAATGAACAATAATCCGCTGACAAAAAAATTGTATCCCGATTTGTCACTCAGTCAATTGGTTCTACAATTTTTTGCTGCTTGAACATGAACATTGCAAGTTTGATAATTGTTTAACTGTAAATCTGAGATTAACTGTAAATCTGGGATCAAAACAATAGGAATCCTTTTATTTGGGAAGCAGTGAAGAAAATCATTCATGGACATCTTATAGTAGAGTTTTGGGATCTGTGTACCCTTTATACGTCAGATCTACCCACTAAAAACTCGTCTCTAGTCTAGACAACAAGTGCTTTTTTGGTCAACTTTTTTCAGCAGTCTCGAAAAATATGAACAAGATGTCATTCGAATCGAAATAGCATATAGATGATTTTTGAAACAAATTAAGTTCCGCTTGCAAAAAAATTGCAAAAGTTATACACAATTTACTGAAAAAAAAGGGTATTTGGTTTTTTGCAAATATCTCAAAAACGAATTGAGATTTTTGAAATCTAAAAAAAAATTGAAAAAGAGGAGGACATTTTCTGAAAGAACGTACCAACTCCCGGAACTGAAGGACCAATATTAATAAATTCCCCAGAGGGGTGAAAATACTGCCGAAAACGGGTACTCTGGCTTGCGCAAGCCCACCCACTTCGGACACTTCAACAATAAAAATTATTTAAACATATTAACTATGGAAATTGAGTAATTGAAGAATTCAGGCACTTACTGGATAGATAAATGAACAACAATCCGCTGGCAAAAAAATTGTATACCGATTTGTCACTCAGTCAATTGGTTCTACAATTTTTTGCTGCTTGAACATGAACATTGCAAGTTTGATAATTGTTTAACTGTAAATCTGAGATTAACTGTAAATCTGAGATCAAAACAATAGGAATCCTTTTATTTGGGAAGCAGTGAAGAAAATCATTCATGGACATCTTATAGTAGAGTTTTGGGATCTGTGTACCCTTTATACGTCAGATTTACCCACTAAAAACTCGTCTCTAGTCTAGACAACAAGTGCATTTTTGGTCAACTTTTTTCAGCAGTCTCGAAAAATATGAACAAGGTGTCATTCGATTCGGAATAGCATATAGATGATTTTTGAAACAAATTAAGTTCCGCTTGCAAAAAAATTGCAGAAATTATACACAATTTACTGAAAAAAAAGGGTATTTGGTTTTTTGCAAATATCTCAAAAACTAATAGAGATTTTTGAAATATAAAAAAGATTCAAAAAGAGGAGGACATTCTCTGAAAGAAAGTATGAACTCCCGGAACTGAAGGACCAATATTAATAAATTCCCCAGAGGGGTGAAAATACTGCCGAAAACGGGTACTCTGGCTTGCGCAAGCCCGCCCACTTCGGACACTTCAACAATAAAAATTATTTAAACATATTAACTATGGAAATTGAGTAATTGAAGAATTCAGGCACTTACTGGATAGATGAATGAACAATAATCCGCCGTCAAAAAAAATTTATCGCGATTTGTCACTTAGTCAATTGTTCTACAATTTTTTGCTGCTTGAACATGAACCATCAAAGAAAAGTTTCAATAAATTAACCTAATGTATGTATAATAAAAAAAAATCTTTATTAAATGTAGACAACTATCCATGAATAAAGTTCGTTAAATTGAACACAATGTCAAGATCATTTTCCGTTAATAAGATGCTTAGGCTAATATACTTCGAGAATTTTTTTTCGTTGACAGATTTTTATTCATAATTCAAATAATAATAGAGTGAGA
This sequence comes from Gonioctena quinquepunctata, assembly GCA_018342105.1. Classification (NCBI taxonomy): domain Eukaryota; kingdom Metazoa; phylum Arthropoda; class Insecta; order Coleoptera; family Chrysomelidae; genus Gonioctena; species Gonioctena quinquepunctata. Next base: position 89,222 of record JAFIRS010003130.1, on the reverse strand, counting down.
CCTAAATCTGAAAGCTCAAATCGTTTATTAGTGAACGTTAAATGACTTACTGAAGTGATGTTGTCATATTTGTAATAGTTCATAAGATATTTAAACATTAAAGCTTAAAAAAATGTTTCTCAAAGTATTTCTCATAAACAATTGCAATAAATTAAATAAATAACTTGGTAACAACTTGAGTTTTGAGCTAAATTTGTTCTTTGATAAATGGAGATTGAATAAGTTCCAAGTGTTTTGATCGTATCCCCATTAGTTTATGAATTATAATAATTTAAAAGATGAAAAACCATGTGAGAATGATGGAGTTACTAAAAACGGTAATTATAAAATTCGATAAAGAATATTAAAAAAATCCCAAAAAACAACTCATGGTTGTTTTTGTTACATTAAGTAGAAAAAGAAAAATTGGGTTAAAAATTGTTTATTAAATAAACAATGAAGAATTAAATAAAAGCATTTTTTTTTTCATCGGAATGCAAGATAAATTATGAATTAAAAAAAATGGTTCCTTAATATTGATTTTGAGTAGTGAACAAAATTATTAATTAACAAATACGTTTTTAAGCAATACATTTTTTTTTGGAAAATATATTTTTTTCTAAATAATTTGCATCAAAGATTAGGATTCTATAAACAAAATTTCAATTATCTTATAAACAACGGTTTATAACAATTTTTCAAACAATAAGAGATACAAATTCAAAAAAATAATTTCCATGCAGTTCACCATAATAAAAAACGAATCAATGACAATATTAAATAAAATTAATTTATTCAATGATTAACTAAAGTTTTTAATTTTGCAACTACGTAAATTGTTAATAAAAAATTGTTTTTTTATTTTTTCAATTTATTCTGAAGCCTTTAAGGAATAGCTTCGAGGAAGGAAAAATTCTCAGATTTATTGTTTAACAATTATCACACTTGCAATGTTCGTGTTCAAGCAACAAAAAATTGTTAATCAACTATTGCTTAACTAATGAAAAATCTCGATAATTTTTTCTGCCGGCGGATTATAGTTCATTTATCTATATAGTAAGTGCCTGATTTTTTCATTTCCTAATTCTCATATTCAATATGTTTAACTACTTTTTATTGGTTAAAGTGTCCGAAGTGGGCGTGGCTTGCGCAAGCCAGGGTACCCGTTTTTGGCCGTATTTTACTCCTCTGGGAAAATTATAAGTATTGGTCCAACAGTTTGGAAATTTCCTCCTCGTTTTGAATCTTTCTTTAGATGTCAAGAAACTCAATTTGATTTCGAGATATTTGCAAAACACCAAACCCCCTTTTTTTCAGTAAATTGTTTATAACGTTGTCAATTTTTGCGAGCGGAACTTTATTTTTTTCCAAAAATCATTTACATGCTATTTCGAATCGAATGACACCTTGTTCATATTTTTCCGAGACTGCTGAAAAAAGTTGACCAAAAAGAACTTGTTGTCTAGAACTACTCGTCTGGTCATGTCCGCCGATGATGACACTTGGGCCTACTGGCACATTTCATCTTGCCTGTTGCTCACATTTACAGCACCCATTCCAGTAGATTCGTGCTTTGCATAAGTTGGTACAAGTCCTTTACTGGGTGTGTGCTATACAGTGACTGTCCGCAGTTGTACAGTATGTATGATACTGTTTCTGGTTCCTTACCGCACAATCTGCATGTTAGGTCGCCATTGAACAGTCCCATTTCATCAAGGTGTTCGTTTACTGGCAATGTCAAGTTATCCTGACAACCAGCAAAGTCCCAGTAAGTCGCAGGGAATTCAATATAACATCTTATATAGATCATCATTGCGTAATAACATATAAGTACCAGCGACTTCGCTTTGGGGACAATAATATGCACAAAATAAAATGTTGACCTTGTTATCTCGCAGAGCAAAGTTCGAAAGCAATTCAAATTAATGCGTCCTAGAGAAATGCTTCTGACCTCCAAAATATCACCATACCACATACCATTGCCCTTTTCAACCGACAAAAAAAAGAAGGAGGTTCTCTAGTCGACGCGTATATTTTTTTTTTTTGTATGACCACGCATAACTTTTCACAGAGTGGTCCAATTTTGATGATTTTTTTCAAAGAATAGGGTATACCTCGAAGTTGGTCCCATGTTGATTTGAAAAAAAATTCACTCCTAAGGGTAGGAAAATGGGGGATGATTGTTGATTCACCCACTGAATTTTTACTTCTTTACCGATTCTACCACACATAACTTTGTACTGAATTATCCGATTTAGTTTTTTTTTTGTATAAGGTATGCTTTGAAATTGGCCCCATTTGAATTTGCAAAAAAATACACCCCTAAAGGTAGAATGGACGTGCCGCCACGCAACCCACTGCATCATTCTACGCTTTACGTAATTAATTTGCTTTTTTTTCGCGCCAAATTAGTTACTTACATTAGTTTAGGAGCTTAGTTATTAAGGTAATTGTCGTGAAATCCACTTCCAATTAGATTTCGTTCATATCCATACCACTTTTAGTTAACATTAATACCTGTATCACATAAAATTTTTGGAATTATGTACCACACCGAAAGCTAAATATAATCCCTATAGTGAGCTACCGCGGACACCACAGTTTAAGGCATAACTAAAAACCTTCCATTCAGATCTTGTTGAAAAACTAGTATATCATTAAAAGGTAAGTAAAAAATTTTATAGGAAAAATTAAACACGCGTAACCATACAGTTATCTAGTTATTCCCATAAGAAATTTCTAAATTATTGCGTATGAGAAGTGCAAAAGAGGGAAGGCTGAGAATGGTGGCAACGCCTCAAGTGAGCGCTCGTGATTCAAATAAGCGAGAGCGCGAGGGTCTTGCTGTTTCCAATTGAACTGTGTTTTGGAATGCACATATTGATGAATAATAATTGTGAATAGTTGCGTTAATATATACTGATGCATTTTTAAACATATTGCAATAGGAATAGATATAAAATAAAATGTAGTTGTAGCGAGTAACGGCAAACAACATTTCATAAACTTTATTTTATTCATGCAATTGTTCAACACATGTACGTGTACCATAATTCGAATATTTTCAAATATAAACAAAAATGATTCAGATTTCTAACAGGCTAATAAAATATAACGTATAAATCCACAAAAATTATAAACAACAATGAATGCAATATTATTTATTTTTCTAACTATTATACTAAATAATCACTTGATTGACTAAACATTTATTTTTAAATCATTAATGATTTTAGTTAATGCTTTCTTATTTTTAGTAACTCTAGGTTTTCCATTTTCCTATTTTTCACTCAGGTGATTAATCACAGCTTCTTCTCCTTCATCGTGGTAGATTTGTTTCAGAAAATCGTATGTTATATTTTGTTGCGCAAATTTTTTCAATAAATTACGTGATATAACATCTATTCAGGAACTTAAATTAGGTAAATCACAAGATATTCTTTCGTTCTCATGTCCCTCTGAAATACATTCTTTATATGAGAATGTCATGTGCTGAGTAGACGTGTTTTTGCTACCTCCAGCAACTTCTCAGTTATCCTTTTTGACACCAGTTTTAGTAAAACGATAAGAAGTTCAAGTGTTAGTTAGTGAAGTTTAAACTCAAATGAATGCGTAATCAAATTCCCAAACTTGAAGCCTACCCTACTAATAGGTAAAATATATCAATATTTATCTACAACTATCACCGGCCATAATTCGTATTTCAACGACCAAGGCACAGTAGAATTGCTGAAAGAACATAGAGCATTCTACTGTGACCAAGGTGGCAAACACAGGCATGCGCGATTGAAATCAACAACTGATAAGAATCTCAACTTCAGTCAGCGTGTCGGCGATCAGCTATTTTCTTTGGTTATCAGTTGTCCTGTAGCAGTAGAGGAAGTACGGTCATGCCGCGGCACAATATGACATCGCTATCTCAGACAAATTTCGAACTACGCTCGCAAAGGAATGCTTCCAATGATTTGTTACACGAGTCCACGATAAAACAAATTATCAAACAGGTATCCGAAAATGTATCTGCTAGTATAGAGTCGAAATTTGACGAACTGCAGCAGACTTTGGGTGTGTTCAAAATGCAGGTTGAACAAAACACTCAGAAAATTAGCCAGCTAGACCAACGTCTCGACCACTTTGAACAATATACTCGCAGATGCTCACTGAGAATTTTCGGAATCGAAAGTTCCTCTAGTGAAAATCTATTGGCAAATATCCATGACCTTTTCAAAAATGTTATGAAAATTAAAGACGTCGCACAGGCCGATATAGAACATACCTACAGAATATCAGATAAGGTGGTACTGGTTAAACTTAAATGTTTTGATATGAAAAAACATATTTTTAAGTCTAAATCCATATTAAAAGGTACTAACTTTTCGATAAAAGAAGATCTTACGCCCCAACGCTATCAATCAGTCATTGCACTGGCTAAAAAATTCGGACAAAAGAATGTCTGGACAATCGACGGGAAAATTCGTGTTATTATCAAAGGTAGGATAATAAAACCCACCATGGATGAAATTCAAGCCCTGATTGAGGAAATGGAAGAAGCACACCAATCGTCATGAAATTTTGAAAACACATTTGATTCAAGTAACATTATTTATGGAGGCCTGAATCTTCACTTATTCTTCACATTGTTTTTGCCACGATATGTTTAACATTTTTATGCTAAATTTTTTTTTTGTTTCTGTTTTTATGAAAGTTTCGTTTCCATTTCAATTATTTTTTGGGAACTCTGATTCCGCAATCTCTCTTTTTATTTTTATTTCATACGATATAGGTACCAACGTTTTTGTCACTGTATAATGATAAGGTGCAATAATTTATTTGATATTATATTAGGCTGATTCTATGAGTGCATTGAATGCACTCTCTTTCTTTGATCGTTTTGCATTTGTTACCTCTTCTTGACTGTAAATATTCTTTCAATAATTAGAATAATATGTTGGAGGTAGGCACATTCATTACTATGATTATTATTTTCCATTATCATTGTTATTATAAATGTACATGACATTGTTCATTTGAATCACACTTGGTTGAGTGGAAGAATAGCTATGAGCTAAACTCCGCCAAGTAAAATAAAGTCCATTTACCAATGAAACGAACTAATTTCTGCAAAATTTCTACATCATACATCGTTTCGTGGAAATTATCTGATGTTTCGTTTGGTATTGAATCTTTGGCTAATTTTAATAGCTCGAACATTCCTGGCCTTTTTCGATCTGGGAACGTTTTTCTAAAAATAATTAAGCTATCCACAAATCCTGCTATCATGGTGAAATCTTCTATCAAATTATTCCAATGAATTGCTCTTAGTAATCTAGGCACATCGAATCTCGCATTATGCGCAACGAGTAAATTTGGAGTTGTAGATATATTAAAAAATTATCTAAATGCTACCAAACAATCTACTAAATTTAGTGAATCGACTTGTACATCATTTAAATATAATTGACCAGAAATTGTACACAATCCCGTAATTTTTGTCGCCACAGAATTGATCTGCTTCGTAAGGCGATTTGTGAAGTTTCATCAGTCATGCACAATCCAGATGTTTCTAAATCAAAATAAACTATGGATTAATTTATTGATATTGATTCGATGTTTTTTAATAATAGTGATGATGCTCTTGATTCGTTAATTCCAACGTTCGGTTGATATGTTACACCTTCTGACTTTTCCTTCGATTTTCTCAACATTTTCCTTTTTTTGGTCAATTCAACTCTGCGCAATTTTTTTTCTCTTTTTTTTTCTTATCAGTATCATATATTTGAGCATATGTAGCTGTACTCAATAACGATACCTCGCCAATGTTTTTAGAGCAAACTGCACTGTATCTTGAACAACTAAATGCAAGCGATCGTTGGATTGCGACGTTGCCAACAGTCCAGTAATGGCTTATTTGCTGCATCACACATGCTAGTTGCGTTTCTGAGTGTACAGTTCCCTTAAAAAATATCCCTCTAATTCAGCGTTTGAACATGTATATCGTCGCGCTACAATCGAGCCTAATTTTTGTCTCTGTTTGTAGCACGACAACTACCTTAAGACTGAAAAGATACATTTTATTTTTTGCTTTTCAGTTTCTTTTTTAGTTGGTTTTAGTTTTTGTTAAAAAGTTTTCATTATATTAATGTTTGTGATATTTATTGAATTTTCAATAATATATTACACTGAAAATGTATTCACTCCATAAAAGGGGTCAATCTACGTGATATACACTGCACGTCAGCAGCAATGGAACCACCCATTTTTTCTGAAAATTATATTAGTGGGCAAAATAGGCCCAAAACTCTTTCGGGTTGGTGTTCAGGATCCCGAATTATTACTACTACACCTGTTTCCTGGAAAATGTTCAATCCTGAAAAATTCGAATCTGTTTCAGAATCACCCCCGTATCTTCCGTAATTTTCGAGGTAGAATCGTGCAATTTGCAGCATCGATAAATACACTGGAAATGCATTCACTGACCAAAAGGGGTCCCTCTAATAGATATAACACGCCGGGTGCTATGACAAGAGAGACAAATTCGGATAAATTCGAATGTAATAATAACAATTTGGGGATCCTTAATACGAATCCGTAGCCATTTTGAGCCTATTTTACTTCCTAGTCTTGGTATCACCCCAAAAAAATTGATTGATCAGACAGTGAACTGTGCCGTTACAGCGAGAAATTCGCTGAAATTGCAGAACACCTGTTTTGCGACTGCCAAACGCTGTTATGCAAGGTCTTCGAAGGGGTTTCACTGACGCCCTAACGTACTTACATCGGGAACTTAGTTCCCAGGAAACTGATACGCTCCGCAAGGAGTCTCGGAAGGCCGGGTCTTGAATAGACGTTATAGGTCGAGGTACGGAGAGGCTGAAGAGTCATATCGACCCCACTTTAATCTTGTAACATCAGCAATCGTTCTAATTATTCCCTTTTGAGCCAAGAACACATCACCCGAGCTAGAATACCAACCCCAGAAACAGATGCCTTGGGTTCAAAATCATATATACTGTGTTTTTGTGTTGTTTAGGTAGAGGTGGTTGTCAGAAAACAATGCAGATATTTCACTGTATTCAAGAATAGTATCAGATCTATCAGAAATGATCACTGACGTATCATCAGCATAGAATGTGAAATTAATATCATCAATGGACTCATTGATTCGAAAAGAGTATTGAATCCAGAACAGCTTCTTGTGGTACCACAGCCGAAGTAACAACTAATTTACGTCTTTCTGGAAATTATTCTCATATGTATTTCTAATGGACACATACTGTTTTCTGTCGTAGAGGAATATTTCATTTCAACTCTGGGCCGCATTATTGATACCATAACTTTTTCATTTACCATCAAGAACTTGATGATTCACACAATTGAAGGTCTGGCTTGGATCAAGGAATATTTCAATTGAGTACTCCTCAGCTTCAATTATCCTAACAATTTCCTCATAGAAATCGTGTATTGCAAAAGTAGTGCTTCTATTCAAACAGAATCTATGTTGATTATCCGATATCAACTCATATTTATCCAGGAGGAATTTAAAGGGCTCTAAATAAGCATATTACAAAAATGCCATTGAAACGGTCACTGGTCTATTATTATCTAGATCCGTGACATCTCCTTTCTCGTAGATGGGAATTACTTTTCAAAGTTTCAAATCATATGGAAAAAATTAAAGATTTATCGAGAAAGTTGAAGGTATGATACTTTTCTCACAAGAGAAATGGGAATTTCATCCGCACCACTGGATGAGCTATTTTTCAATTCAAATTATGAGAAGATCAAACAGTTCAGATTCAATATATGGATTCAGAAAGAACTTTCCACATTTCATATTGAGATCCTTCTTATCATAATTATCTAATTTTGTTATTTTGTCCAAAATATGTAAGGGCGCTTGTTGAAACTGTTGGTTGAATATATTTTTATTCAGAAACTACACTCCAGCAGGCCTTATTTATATTCTCCGACCTCATTATTTTGGTAATGACGTTTTTTTGTATCGGATAATAATTTATTTTGTTTTTTCAAGCATTCCTTCGAATTCATAGATTTTCTGATTCAATAATAATAATAATGTGAAAGTGAGAAATAATTTTTTCTGTAATTTAATAATCTGTCCATTATGCCACAAATTCCTTCTTCATAATATATCTCGGAAAATAATTTCCCACTTTCACATTATATATTTGGCTAAATCTTATCAGTGGTTGGAGATTATCTTCCTAGATCTTCTACTGAAATCGTCAATTCGACAATGATGTTGGGTGAATAGGTATCGGGTCTCGACGGCCATTGATAAGTACGTTCGATTTTCGATTCATTCCAACATTCACATTGAATTATGGAAGCCTCGATAGCCTCGATAGCTCAGTGATAAAAGTGTATGTCCGGAAATCATGAGGTTGTGGGTTCGAGTCCCACTTGAGGATGCTTTTTTCTGTAATTTAATAATCTGTTCATTATGCCAAAAATTCCTTCTTGATAATTTCTCTCGGACAATAATTTCCCACTTTCACATTATATATTTGGCTAAATCTAATCAGTGGTTGGAGATCATCTTCCTAGATCTTCTACTGGAATCGTCAATTCGACGATGATGTTGGGTGAATAGGTATCGGATCTCGACGGCCATTGATAAGTACATTCGATTTTCGATTCATTCCAACATTCACATTGAATTATGGAAGTAAAGTGTTCGCGAGTGTGTGTCGATTCCTATAGCCTCGATAGCTCAGTGGTAAGATGAACGTCCGGAAAACATAAGGTTGTGGGTTCGAGTCCCACTTGAGAATCTTTTTTCTTTAATTTGATAATCTGTCCATTATGCCACAAATTCCTTCTTCATAATTTCTCTCGGAAAATAATTTCCCACTTTCACATTATATATTTGGCTAAATCTAATCAGTGGTTGGAGATCATCTTCCTAGATCTTCTACTGGAATCGTCAATTCGACGATGATGTTGGGTGAATAGGTATCGGGTCTCGACGGCCATTGATAAGTACCTTCGATTTTCGATTCATTCCAACATTCACATTGAATTGTGGAAGTAAAGTGTTCGCGAGTGTGTGTCGATTCCTATAGCCTCGATAGCTCAGTGGTAAGAGTGAACGTCCGGAAAACATCAGGTTGTGGGTTCGAGTCCCACTTGAGAATGCTTTTTGTCTTTAATTTGATAATCTGTCCATTATGCCACAAATTCCTTCTTCATAATTTCTCTCGGACAATAATTTCCCACTTTCACATTATATATTTGGCTAAACCTTATCAGTGGTTGGAGATCATCTTCCTAGATCTTCTACTGAGATCATCAATTCGACGATGATGTTGGGTGCATAGGTATCGGATCTCGACGGCCATTGATAAGTACGTTCGATTTTCGATTCATTCCACCATTCACATTAAAATATGGAAGTAAAGTGTTCGCGAGTGTGTGTCGATTCCTATAGCCTCGATAGCTCAGCGGTAAGAGTGTATGTCCAAAAAACATAAGGTTGTGGGTTCGAGTCCCACTTGAGGATGCTTGTTTTTTAAATTCATAATCTGTCCATTATGCTACAAAATCCTTCTTCATAATTTCTCTCGGACAATAATTTCCCACTTTCACATTATATATTTGACTAAATCTTATCAGTGGTTGGAGATCATCTTCCTAGATCTTCTACTGAAATCGTCAATTGGACGATGATGTTGGGTGAATAGGTATCGGGTCTCGACGTTCGATTTTCGATTCATTCCAACATTCACATTAAATTATGGAAGTAAAGTGTTCGCGAGTGTGTGTCGATTCCTATAGCCTCGATAGCTCAGTGGTAAGAGTGTATGTTCGGAAAACATAAGGTTGTGGGTTCGAGTCCCACTTGAGGATGCTTTTTTTCTTTAATTTGATAATATGTCCATTATGCCACAAATTCCTTCTTCATAATTCCTCTCGGACAATAATTTCTCACTTTCACATTATATATTTGGCTAAACCTTATCAGTGGTTGGAGATCATCTTCCTGGATCTTCTACTGAAATCGTCAATTCGACGATGATGTTGGGTGAATAGGTATCGGATCTCGACGGCCATTGATAAGTACATTCGATTTTCGATTCATTCCAACATTCACATTAAAATATGGAAGTAAAGTGTTCGCGAGTGTGTGTCGATTCCTATAGCCTCGATAGCTCAGCGGTAGTGTATGTCCAAAAAACATAAGTATATGTCCGGAAAACATAAGGTTGTGGGTTCGAGTCCCACTTGAGGATGCTTTTTTTTTAATTTAATAATGTGTCCATTATGCCACAAAATCCTTCTTCATAATTTCTCTCGGACAATAATTTCCCACTTTCACATTATATATTTGAATAAATCTTATCAGTGGTTGGAGATCATCTTCCTACATCTTCTACTGAAATCGTCAATTCGACGATGATGTTGGGTGAATAGGTATCGGGTCTCGACGGCCATTGATAAGTACGTTCGATTTTCGATTCATTCCAACATTCACATTGAATTATGGAAGTAAAGTGTTCGCGAGTGTGTGTCGATTCCTATAGCTCAGTGGTAAGAGTGTTGGGAAAACATAAGGTTGTGGGTTCGAGTCCCACTTGAGGATGCTTTTTTTCTGTAATTTAATAGTATGTCCATTATGCCACAAATTCCTTCTTAATAATAATAATGTTTATTTTCAAAAGTACAGAAATATAAGAGCAAAAAAATGGTATCAAAAATAAACATGGAAGATCACTGTGGAAGGTTACCCAAAAAACATGTCAAGAAATATTTATTTCATATCAACATTGATATATTCGTTTTGTCGTACCAGTGATTAGACAGTTCCTTGAATTTGGGATGTAATGGATAGTTGAAGTGCTAGGTGAAAAAATATGTAAAAGAAAAATTCACGTCCGTATACTCGTATAGATTGGTCCAGTTTTCATCACATAAAGCCTTGACAAAACCAGTGAGAGCCAAATCTGAAAAGGTTCTACCCATATAAGAGGGATTTCTAAATTATTTTGAAGGTAAATCAAATGCAAATAAAATGGTTCGATGATACACACATACCATATATTTGGTGAGATCGGAGAAAATGTGATCAATTTGAATATGTAACAAGTGTAGACCATCCTCCTACGTGATGCATATCAAAGCCCACAAAAATGTTGTTGGCTTGAAGGAAATTTGCTGAAGGAATATGTCCGTCAAAATGAAAATCCCCGCACAAAATAAAATACATCACAGGAGAAAAAATACTTTGAAAAACATTATAAAGACTATTCATAAATATTTGGGGATCTCCAGAAGGAGAGCGGTAACAATTCAGTATAATAACAGTTCTATTGAAAATTTTACAAGAAGCAGCACACATTTCCACATGTTCATCGATACATAATTTTTTTACATCAATTTTCCCCACTTCGAGGGGGATTTAAGCATAGATTACTGTTTCTCCTCCTTCTGAGGAGTCTGAGCTAAAGAAAATTGTTCAATATGATATCCAGAGTTATCAACTTGGGTCCATGTTTCAGTCAAACATTAAAAATATAAGTTTGGGTACTTCAAGATATCAGCAATGATAGAATTGATTTTATCGTGATTTAAACTATATACATTAAGTTGTAATAACTCCGGGTCGAACATCAATGGTTCGACTGTTTTTCTCTTTGAAGAAAAAACGTTGAATAAATGCATCTTCAGGCCATAAGGAAGGGTCCATAGCACATTTAAAATGTTTTTCGTGAATAGTAACTTTGAAAAAATAGTACATTTTTTAAATTTAGATTTATTTGATCACAAATAACTTCTGAAAAATGTGGTTCAATGAACTGCTGTTCAAGGATGTTGAGTGTTCGAGTCTCTAATTACTGATGATCGTTTCTCCTTGTGGTTGTGATTTACAGTCTTCCATTCATTGTTGGAGGAGGGAGGTATTTTTTAATTTTTCATTTAAGGACCTTTATACTCACCCTAACAAATCCATTTAATTATATCAGATCCATTAAGTAGTTAAATAATAATATCCTTGTCTGGGTTAATACACTATTTAGTTTTATAACATTCGAATTCGGTACTCAGGCATTAAATATCGCATTCCAGCTTTGTTATTGTTGACATTTACCTCACATTGTCATTCTCGAGCAGTGGCTGTTCGCTCAATGTTCTCTATTCTCAATGAGTTTCTGGCCGATTCACCCAACTTCAGATCACCTGGTACTTTTTTCTTGATTATAATTTCAATTAAATCACTCTTTTGAGTTTGTCCAACTCTATATAAACTGACTCCATGTTGCGCGCTCACATCTCCTGTTGCGCGCGCACATCTCGAAGAAAAATACTAGAATTATCTTTCGGTGATGTCAAAAATGCATTTTTTTCACTCCGGGTATCACGGAAATGCTCAGGGAATATCGAAAAATATACGAGAATAGGTGACAACCCAGCAAATGAATATTCAGTTCCTTCCATCGGAAATGTGAAAATGGGTCTTTTTCTACCAATATGGCATCAACTAGAAGACCAATTATCCAGATGAAAGTACCAGTACCAGTACCAGTACAGACCCATGAAGCTGACAATATAAAACATAATCTGATAAAACATAAGGAGGTTCTTGTAGGAAAGGGCATCAAACTAACATTTCAACTGGGACCAAAGTTTTCAGGAGGAGGACTATCCCAATCAATACTAATTGCTGGTTTTCAATAAAGAGTATAACAGGACATAGAAATCAATAATTCTTGCCAATTTGGAAAATATGGATCTTTTGGCTCAGGGCTTGTTCAAGGATTTAACTTCGTAGGTAAATGAATCAGATATTGAGTTTCACTGAAGGCCAAAAATTTTGATAACGGAGTTAGATTCGAAATCGAATATGAGGGATTGTATCTATATATAAGGAAAACAATGGCAAGTGGAAAATCAATTCGGGTCTATTGCTCGCCCATTTGCGAACTCGAAAGCACCTTTACCCAAAATTCTGATCAAACCAGTATGAAGCTTCTGATACGACGTCATCGACGAATAAACACTTTTCTGGGATATCAGCTACGGAAAGACTCCCCAGGTAAATGACGAATCTTTTCGAAAATAAGGTAGTGAGAGGGGGTGGAACAGTACGTAACGGTTTTGAGCGGCATTTTCAATTAAGAGAAATAATATTTATTGAAATGAGCTTACGTTGGCCAACTGATTTTGTTATTTTCAATGTGGTGCTAATATTGGCCGAGCGGATTCCATGTTAAATTCAAATATATTTTGCACTTACCGGAGTCCCTTGCTTCACTTTCACTGACTCTATACTTTTTATCTCTTCTGACGAACTTATACTTTCTCAGTGCCCAAATGCATTCTCATTCCTTTTTCAGAGAGGATGTGTTCCGTAATAATAAGCTCTCATTCTGAATGAGAATACTCCGTGAATTCAAACTAACAACGTGACTCATCAATGTTCAAAATAACAAGAACTTCAGAAGGTTTCTCAGCCATTCAAACATTATTCAGTTAAACTTGTAGTTGAAAATTACTAAAACATGTCGAGAGATTATTCAACAATTACCACTCTCAAGACTCTCTCTGTCGGAAACCCACCATAAACTTAATGAAGAAACTTCATGCAACCATCTTACAGTAGTGTCTCGCACTCAGCATTGGAAACGGTATCCAATGAAGGTTGTGATCTGTGGGCATAGGGTATGAATCGAAGTAATATTTTAATATAAGATAAATACTTAATAGGCTAATTTCTGACAGTTTTTACATATAGAGAGTAATCTCATTCATCTGGGAGCGCAATATGTTTTTCAGTCGCCCATTTGGCTAGAACTGGTTAACCTGACGGAGTTCAATGCAACCAGCAACCGTACTGAATTAGTGTTTTCATAACTAATTCTCCAACGACTCTAAAACATTGCAGAAAAGTAGGCTAAATCTCTGTTTCCATCCCACCTCGAGCAGTTTCTGTCAGACTAACTTCACCTACTCATTCACCCCATCCTCACATTGTTGAGCTAAAAACTTTCCGAACATAGCGTCATTCGGAATAATTTTGTATCGTACGTCACCATTTTCGAATGTTCAGCCTGGGGTGGTTTCCAACGACTCCAACCTTCAAAGATTCAAGAAGGATGTTAATAAATATCAACTTTACCCAACCCTATTTTTTTCTTTCCATATACTTTCCATTTTGTCAATCCATGAACATTATGAGGTATAACATGTAACTTCTTCCACCCAAACACGGTCTTACAAGACAACCTTCCGTAGAGCCAAAATATGAAAAAAAAAATTATTGGTAGGGAAAATGTATATTTATTTTATTAGCTGTACACTATTTTATGAAATGTGAGAAGTGTATTCTCTTTCACCTTTTAATCGTTATTACCGATATTTTTATTTCAGCTAAAAACAAAAATGTTTTAAGTACCTTCTATTATGATAATAGTTACTTATAAAGAAACGAAGAAATCTAAGTAGGTCATAAATCAATATGAGCCCCTCATTATTACCTATTGTTCGAAATATAGATGAGCAATAAAAGTGTGTGTCCCTTAAAAGATTCCCAGGTCCGGATTAAAATATCCCATGAAATAGTTCGGCATTTTTCTAATAGTGGGCTCTCCATTATTCTTGGCTTTTGATGACAGTTTTGTAATTAAATTCATTTGATAATAAAAACTCTCCTAGGGTTAATTTAGAACCCTTGGTGAAGATATGTTGGAATGTGTGTAAATAAGAAAATTCACTTACCTGGCCACCAGACTTTCAGTACTGAGTGGCTATTAACGAGATTATAGCGATAATAGTCTATTTACGGTTACAAAATAAATTACCTACCAGATTTGGAAAACAAGACTGTTTTGAGAACTGACCGCTTTCCAATTTCAGAAATAAGGGGGGAAGTTAAACAAAATTTAGTCATTACCTACCTTTTATTCCGTTGTGTCAGTTGTGTCTATTTTAAAGTGTTTATTCGATTTTTGTGTCGTGAAAAATGTGGCGTCCATGGGCTCATCCTGAAGCTAGTACTCCAACTGGAGGTCGTAGTACCACTAGTCAACGAATGTTACACTCTCATGAGAAACAAATTATATTGAATGTTTATATTCCCATTCTGGAACGTAGAATGTCCAAGGATCAAGCTGTGCAAGAAAGTGCTCCTTTAACAAAAACTCGGTGTTTAAAATAGTAAATAACCCTATTTTAAAAAGAAAGAAACGAAAAGACTCTGGCGATTCAAGGAAACTAGATGGCAGTGATGTAGATATAATTCGAAGAACAATATATGCCTTGTATGAAGAGCAAATTGTTCCTACATTAGATATTTTGATGCAACGGCAAAAGAATGGAACTGGTATCCAGTGTTGCAAAGATACTTTAAGGAAGTCTCTTTTACAATACGGATTTAAATTAAAAAAACTCACTGGTAGCAGAAAAATCCTAATGGAATCTATGCGCCTTAAGAAATGGAGATTTGAATATTTATTGGCAATAAACGAATTCAGAGAATATGGTAGAACAGTAGTGTATTTGGATGAAACTTAGTTCGATACACACGATATTCCAAACAAAAGTTGGATAGACTCATCTGCCAAACTAATGCGCCGTCTAATAAAGGAAAACGCATTACGATAATTCACGCAGGAACCGAAAATGGTTTTATACCAAATGCATTGTCTTCATCGGCGAAGAATATTGAGGACTCTTCAGTCGATTATCATGATGATACTACAGCCGAATTATTTGAAGACTCGTTCAAAAATAAACTCATACCAAATATTCCACCAAACAGTATTATCGTCATGGTTAATACCACATTCGAAGACTGGATAAAGCACCATGTTCAAATGACACCAAAGCCTCTATACAAGAATATATGTTAAATTATAATATGTACTATGAGTAAGTAAGTTAGTACACAAAAAAACAGTTACTAGAAGTTTTACGCAGTTATTCGATAAAAAAAAAAATTTTGTGATTCATTGGCTTGGGACATACGGTGATCAGGCCTCCTCCATATCACTGTATGTTTAACCCAATTGAACATATATGGCATCAGCTTAAGTCAGCAGTTCGAAGAAATGATACTCCTCTAACTTGAAAAGGGAAACATTCTCGATTGAATATTGATAGAAAGATTTTTCTGTGAATTGAAAAATCGTGGATTTTTCAATTCACAGAAAAATCTTTCTATCAATATTCAATTGGGAATGTTTTCCTTTTCAACATGAATACCCCACAAGAGGTTATCTTGACGATGGAAGATAGTGACTAAAGTTTATCTTTCAGTCGCAGATGATTCCACATATGATTTTATGAACATCCTGTTTATATTTTCAACAAATCAACTTCTCTAACCTTATTCAAACAGAAACTGCAAACATCCCTGATAGCAGCTACGCTAAGTGTGTTTCCCATATTAAAAAAGTGGAGAAGTCATATATGGATTTAGAAAAAATTCCCAAAGGAAAGTTTATTTTCAATTTGGATGACGACAGTTGAAGTGAAACTGATCTTCGTGAGTAATTTTGTTTATAAATACCTTTTATCGAGAAACTGAACTTTTTATAAAGTTTGACATTTTACATTAATAAGGTATATCATATATTATATATAAATTATATTATATATATAAATATATATATATTAACAATTCTCAATTATATTCAAGCGATTTTTCTTAATAATTATCTCAACCCAATATCATTATACCTACCTTTTAAGCAAAATTTAATGGCTAGGGCAGGTACAACTCTGCGTAGAATCTACCGCCTGCTGATAACTCAAGTGGTTGGTGATTTATGACCTTCTTAGATTTCTGGTCGCACTTTACAACAATAATATAAAAAAGACTCTTTTTTGCACGCGCGAGAAATTTTCATAACGAATCGTAGGAGGTTTTTTAATATAAAAATGAAAATACCCTTTATTATTAATGTTTTGAAAGCAATTTTCATTGTTTTGGCAGTGACAGTGACATTAAGAAAAATTATTTCAGTCAATCGCAATACATACCTACCAGGAAAAATCAAAACAAATCAGGGTGCATAGTAACAATTTCAATTATTGAAGTCGCCATTACTGTTGAAACGTAATCAGATAATTTTCGTCAATTTATGAAATATCGCTTTAATGGACTCCGGTAAATACGTTGCAGCGCTTTTCTTTGATCTGTCAAAAGCATTTGACTCGATTGATCTCACTATTGTGTATGATAAACTCTATGCGATAGGCATCAGAGGGAATATTCTCTCATGGATAATATAATATCTCACTTTCCGGAAAATAAATGTTAGTATATCGGAGGCAAATTCAGAGTTGTATGACGTTGACCTTGAAGTTCCACAAGGCTCGGTCCTAGGCCCACTAATATTTTTACTATTTGTAAATGACCTACCCTTTCACGTAAGATCAGAATGTATGGTACTCTATTGCGGAATAAGCTGATAGCATTGAGGAACTCCAAGTCAAACTGAACGCAGTCTCTAATAGGTTTATTGCATGGTGTAGAAAAAATAAATTAATTGTAAATGCTGACAAAACAGTACTGATTACCATCTTTGGGAAAAAAATTGTAAACAGTTTGATAGAAGTTAATGTAAACGATGAAACCATTGAACCATCTGAAGATACGAAGTTTCTAGGTATATATATATATATATATATATATATATATATATATATATATATATATTCAGCGTTGAAATGGGATAAGAAAATTAGTCATGTTTGTAAAAGACTAAATAGTAGTTTTTATGCTATTCTTCAACTCAAGAATATCTTAGACGAGAAATCCCTGTTGTCTATTATGCAATGGTACACTCGATACTTATGTATAATATCATTTTATGGGGAGATGCCACAGGAGTATTCACTGCTCAGAAAAGGATCATTCGGTTACTATACAATTTGAAAGCAACAGACTCCTCTAAACCATATTTTAAGAAATTTAAAATTCAAAGTGTTCCACATATTTACATGTACAGTCTGATTATTTACATGAAGAAATATGAACTGAATCTGGAAACGAATGCCCAATGGCATAGTTATCCAACGAGAAATGGAAATATGTTGAGAACAAAAACACATAAAACTAAACTCTACGAAATGGCGCCAATCTATAATGGATCTAAATTCTTCAATTGCCTGTCTATTGAGCTGAAGTCAATTAATATTATGAGTACACTCAAACGTAAATTAAAAATTTTTATATCCACCGAAGGATTTTATTCAGGAGATGAATTCCTGAATTATAAAGAAGATCTCAACAAAAAACAACAAAAATCACAACATAAACTATAAAACCCTACAAACCAATACTGCTAGATTTATTGATTGATACGTAAGTTTCATACTACTATATCTATATTTCATCTATATTTCTTACTCTATTTTATTCAGACAACTATGTTAAAACCTTTATGTTTATTATCAAAATATGTGATATTTTGCAAGATAACTATTTCCACAGCGGTTCAAAAGTTAAGTGTTATTTCAACTATGCGTGTGTCATATCTGTATTTTGTAATTTGATTTTGTGTTCACCATTTTGTATATCTCATTGATTATGTGTCTAACAATTGTATACCTGACTTATCCTATGTCATGTATATGATCTTAAAGGACTAATAAATTATTATTATTATTATATGGATGAAGAAAGTGATTTCAGTGATACATCTGATATTTCTGCCGATGTGTCGAGTCAGCGAAAGCAGTTAGCTTAGAACTTTTACCAGTAAAGTCAGGACTACTATACGAAAAAGAAAATGATGCATTTGTCAGTTACCTACATGTGAAGCGGGGTGAAAATGCTCTCGGACTAAGAAGATGACCAGAATATGTTGGACCTTTTGAATTTAGCTATTATACAAAAGGAAAGGAGATACTGGGCAAAGAGAGTAAACGTCATCTGAGTAGGAGAGTCTATTCCATAGACAAATTAAAAATAAAGAGACTGTTTGAAACATTGGCGATCTTGATCACCAAGTTTTTGGTACGGCCAGTCGCGCATGGAGGCGCTGCCTGCAAACAACAGACGAATGATGAAATGATAATTTTCTAATTTCGACGTTTGTCAGAAAATGACAAACCACGTAATAATTTCAGAATAATTCTACAGTTATTGTCATCGAAAAATTAATGATAGAAATTATACTATGGACTTGAATTCGGAATCCAACATCGAAAATAGAATGTTTTGTTATTCGAGATGACGCTGAAATTCCTGGAAATAGTCTTTTACAAGGTAAAATATAAGCTGCTTTTCACAAACTGATACTTATTTCCATCCATCAGTTGCAGATTTTTTTTCACAAATTGGTACTTATTTCCATCCAAAAGTTTTCATTTCCTATCACCATTTGAGGAAGTACGAAGTACATGGTCTACTTAATGATTATCATCAAACTGGAGTATTTGTTATACCTACTCGTTCTCCTTTGTGCTAATAAATTAACAAAATTATTGAAGGTATGTTGTAAATGTAATTTGTTTACATTTTGGTTGATTTCATGATAAGACTGAAGAATATTTTTAATTTTGCTGTTTTTCAGAGTTTTATTATTGTTTTGTCTGTAGTTGTACCTTGTCCTGGATAAAATAACATGTTTTTTTATGGTGTTGAACTTATTATTCTTATTTTATAAGAACTTTTATTTTGTTCTTGATATCATGAAACAAAGATTCATTTTGAAACTTTATTTCAACCACGAACTAACAGTCTACGAATCGATTACTGTATATATTTTATTAGTGATCGATTTGTCATCCCTGTATTTCATATGATACAACCATTCATATGAAATACAGGAATGGCAAATCGATCACTTATGAAATATATACCATATCAACCATATAAAAGTAATACATTCAAAAAACCCGCCTGTACTAACTTAGTTCGGCCAGTTGCGAATTATGTCGCCACTGTCTAAACGTGGTGCCAACTTTTTCTGCAGGTTTGACAACTCTCTTTATTTTTAGTTTCTCTATGGTCTATTCCCCATAAGACAATGGTGACAGTAATACATAGAGATGAAATATCATTCGTGAGTCATAGTGATGTATATGGACATGTCATGGCCACCATTCTTTGTGGACAGTGGCGGACTAGCGCACTCCGCTTCGGATTCGAGTTAAGGGAAAAAATGCGTATGTAGATAGCATCCAATGAAAATTCTTAAAATTTCACCAAAATTGTTTATTTGATTAGGTATAACATATTCATGTTAACATATCTGCACTTGAATGTATATTGGACCACCTGTACTCATGTCCAAGTACGTCACTATGACGCGTTAATGCTACAAGATTCTGATTTAAAGAGCTCATTAGTACCTCCTACTCAGATAACGTGTTCTCTCTTAGGATACTGGGCACATCCTTCGCACCGAATTTCTCAGATATTTTTCCCATGCCTAGTCTTGTGCACTTCTGTACCGATCGTCTAAAGTCGCATAAAGTTGCATACAGTTGCACTTCTTCGGAGAACTCTATATTAAATTGGAAATCGTCTCGCATTTTGTGCTAAAGACGAAAAACAAACACTGAATACAGACTTTCGTATGGCATGTGTCACTCGTGTAGGCTTCTCATAGCGTCACGTCACCTCTATCTGTAGAGCTCGTCCAATATTGAAACCACTTTGGCCTTTCCGTACCTATCAACCAATTCTTCTCAAGATGCCCGAACTGTGCCTATTGATAGAAATTCCATAGGCGTACCAAATTATTTGGTATTGGCGATACACGAGTCGTAGTTTTTGGCGGACGAGTTTTGTGATTATGGTCCGATTCGATTCGAAATTGGTATGTGGGGGTTTTCATGGTCGGAGATTATGTTTATTCAAACTACGTCGGTCTGTACTTTTTTGCATGCCGTGCAGAAATAGGTATTCATGCAACAAATGCAAAAATACACATATTTTGCACTAGTTGCATACAATATTTTTTCTACGTTCATACAAAAACCAAAGAATGTTTTATTCAGATAGCACTAAGTGTAGGAAAATAAAAAGCGAACTAAAAATTGCGTCGATTTGACGTTAATATTTGTCATGGTCACAAATGACAGATGTAGAATGACAGATGAGTGCACCACTTTCTTCAGTAAATATAGTTCAATTAAGTTTTATTTTTTGCATAAACGTAGAAACATTTATTTTTGTACTCCGTTCAAAAATAGCCTACTTTTGACATTTAAAAGTCATCATGACAAATTTTTAACGTATTGGAAAAATAATTATAATATTGTCAAGCAACAATAAGTGCACCTGTTGACTCTGACACATGATGTCAGATTTTGCCTCCGTTCCTATATCAGCAAGAATCTCCAAACACCGACACTTTTCTTTCCATCAAATCATACAAAAGTTGTAACGCTGTTAAAAGGAGCAGCTCTGGCGAGGAGCCACCAGATCCATTCTAGATGCCACAAACTCTGCAAGTTTAAATTGATATCCCACTAAATCTGAACAAAAATATGAGAAACAATATGAACATGTTGAATACTGGTGCCACAATAAAGGAACAAATAGTTTCAAGGAAAAGGTGTTCCTAGCCTATATTGCAAATTTACGGAAAACATTTCAACCAAATACTTTATGGAGTAAGGTTAAAAAAAAAAATAAATAAGCAATATTCCAAGCTAACTCGTTTTTAACAAAGCAAAAAAAAAGCAAATCATAAAAAAGTTAAATGAGCAGCTCTGGCGGGGAGCTACAAGATTCCATCCTAGAGCCGCAAACTCTGCAAGTTTCAATTTATTGCCCACTAAATCTGAACAGAAATATCAGAAACAATATAATTATTTTAATTACTGGTGCCGCAATAAAGGAACAAATTGTTTCAAGGAGAAGGTGTTCCTAGCCTATATTCCAGATTTACGAAAAACATTTCAGTCAAATACTTTATGGAGTAAGTACTCTATGTTAAAAAGTGTCCTTTGAGTTAGAATAAACTTGGTTTCAAGTCGATATTCCAAGCTAACATCGTTTTTTAAAAAGCATTGAAAGCAAATCATAAAAAGGTGTTAACGCTATCAAAATGAGCAGCTCTGGGGAGTAGCTACCATATTCCATTCTAGAAACCGCAAACTCTGTGAGTTTAAATCTGTTGCACACTTCATATAAGAAACAATATAAACATTTTGAATACTGGTGCCGAAATGAAGGGACAAATAGTTTCAAGGAGAAGGTGTTCCTACCCTATATTGAAAATTTACGTAAAACATTTCAGCCAAATACTTCATGGAGTAAGTACTCTATTACAAAGTCAGAATAAGCTTGGATTCAAGTCAATATTGAAGCTAACATCGTTTTTGAAAAAGGCCAACATTTTTGACAAAGTGGAGTTTCCAGTGGCCGGTGATTGCAGGCGCGATGAGCTTTGCGAAATAATGGTTGATCACATAGAAGATAAAAGAAATTTCATAGTCGTCGAAATCCCTGATAGTGAAAACAATACTTTACGAATCTTTGTAGTAACAAATGAGGGACATTATTTTCAATTATATCATAAATATGCATTTGTTGTGCAGTATAGACAAGCATGCAGTACTCAATGTGTTGGAATAAATTCATTCGGTAAAATGCCTTCAAAAATAGCTGCATATCTATAATTGAGAAATCCAGAGCAGTATACAAGACATAGTTTCCGTCGTTCCTGAAGCAAGACTCACTAATGTCAAGCGTCTCATAGGCTGGAAATCGACGACTGTTGCCAGAGCTACATTGATGATTTGACAAATAAAAAAAGGATATGCATTAAGTCAACCTTCATCAAGCCATATGAACAGCTGTCCTTCTGAGTTGAGTCAAGCTATGCAACCTTCATCAAGCCACAAAAACAACTTCCCTTCTGAGTTAAGTCAACCTTCAGCGACCCTTTTGAACAACTTTTCTGAGTTCATTTCTTCAGCAAGACATGATATCAACTGCACTTCCGCGCTAAGTCTATGTTCATCAAATCGTACCTACTATAAGCCACACATCAAATGAACTGACCAGATCTGCAATCAATTTGCACAATGTCGATAATTGTTCTTTTTTATAAATATTATGAATAAATAATTAAATTTTCTATTATTATTTTTTATTGTCATGTAATTTTTCGTGGTATAGTTCTTTCTTTCAAGTTTTATCAAAAATTACTGAATAAATTATCATTCTTTTATTTTTATAGCTCCTCGAAAATTTGTGTTCCTAAGTGCCTTTTCCGCACGCAAAAACTTATCCGAACTCCTCTTCGCGTCGTTCGCCTAAAGTAACACTTGTTTGGAATAGTATATCATGCAACGATCATGTTATGATAGCTATTAATACACGAGCACGAGGTAAGTTACGTAAACCGTGTGCGAGTATATTAATAGCCAGTACATGATCGTTGCATACACAATTTTTTCTACGACCAATAAATAATAAAATAAAAACAAGAATTCATTTCAAACTATTTATATTTCAACATATTCCAACATTTTTACAAAAATGAAAATACATCATTGGTATAAATTTTTTTTACAGATATATAAATTATTAATAGTTCAATTTGACGAATTTATTTGTGGAATTTCTCCGGTTTGGAGAATTGCAGAGGTTGACGGAATATTAATGTTAACTGCGTTGTTTCTATTTTCTATCGAATGGAGTATCGTATTGGATATATTTACTCTATTCTGCACTGAGTTATCAATCTAGCGTTCTGCGACAGCGGTGGATTCATCCACCGTATCTCTTTAATGTCGTAATGTCGCCCCTCCCGCATCAACCAATATCGTAGCAGAAGTTCTGCGGAAGCCGGTATACAAATTTGGATTAGGAAGCTTAAGGTAGGTTGCTATTTGTTTCCCTAAAGAACCAAATTTATTTATTCCAATATTTTGCATTGTACATCTTCCCTTGTAATAGTTGAGGAAGAAGGATGGTGTACTACAATCTTTTGGCAGTAGATTCATGTACTTTTGCAAATGTCATAGTACTTCCCGGATAACGTAAAATTTATTTGGCTCTTTGTTTTTGTGTCGGGAATATTTACAAGAAGTGTTTCATCCAGATCCTTCAAATGATATCATTTCAAATTGTGTAACTCATGTCTTCTGCAAGCTCCCACAATTACCATAAATAACGCAACCTGTAAAAAAATTATGACATTTAATTACAATTCTTTCACTTTGATAAAGAAAAATATATAAATAATGTAATTAATTTTTCTTTTAAGAAAATACATTATATACAAAATAAAAGTGGACTCGTCCAGGATTCGAACCACAATGGATCAACCACTCGTGAGTCATAACCGTACGCGTTGTCAACTGAGCTACGAATACACATGTTATCCAGGAGGCACGTTTTTCTTATAACAATATTTTTTTTGTATTCGCTCCCTAAAACGGTAACTTTGGGAATTAAAAAAAATCCGTAAAATGCTACTTACTCAACATGGCAACACTTCACAACCTGTATTTTATTCATTCACGAAACCTATGAACCGATAACATTTTGCCGCAGAAAAGCTAGAAATTTTGATTGTTACAAGCTTTCATTATTATTACATTACAAGCTTTTATTTAGTTTCACCTGTCCCGATGTTTGTCATCAAATCTTGAAAGTTAAATTTGACCCACTTCTAGTTGTTCGATCAATGTGAAATTTGGCAGGTGTTCATAGTCCCCGTGACAATATATTATGCATTTGTTAGAGAAAAAAATGGCGGCTCGAAGATGGCGGACGAGATTTGTGTTTATGGTCCGATTCGGTATGTGGGGGTTTCCAGGGTCGAAGATTATGAATTTTCTGACAAAATTCATAAAATCAAAATGGCGGTTTCAAGATGTCCGATGATTTCTGTGATTATGGTCCGATTCTATTCAAAATTGGTATGTGGGGGTTTTCGAGGTCGGAGATTATGCATTTTTTGTCAAAATTTACAAATTCAAGATGGCGGTTCCAAGATGGCGAACGAGTTTTGTAATTATGGTCTGATTCGATTCAAAATTGGTATGTGGGTGTTAGGGGTACTTACTAAAAAGCACAAAATAAAATAATTAATAAAAAAAACCTTTTTAAAAACAAGCTCCCATTCAAATACCCTAAAAAGTACAAAATAATTGCTTTGGATGTGTGACGTAGGTTATTCCGTGTGTTATAGATTCGAAAGCTTGTCGCATCTGTATTCGAAATGAAAACTTTGCGCGACAAGTTCTCGAATCTATAACTCACAAAATAACCTACGTCACACATCCAAAGCAATTATTTTGTACTTTCTAGGGTATTTGAATAAAAGCTTGTTTTCAAAAAGGTTTTTTTTATTGATAATTTTAGAATAAAATTGTCAATGGTTATTGTTGCGGTAGGTACAAACATGATGACTTTTACATTTTTTTTCTTCGAACAATCGCAAACAAAATGAAAGTAAATTCAAACAAGATATAATCTACTTACAAGAATATGAGAATAATGGATTGGTTTGGGTTCAAATCAAATTTCGATTTTCACACCTAAACCTACGTACATTCATTGGATGATAATAGTGTATATTTCATTCATTCCAAATGTCACTTACTATTCAGGATTACCACGATGTTGGCGACATCTAGCATTCACGATTCGAATGTCAAACTAGGGAAAACAGGATTTTGCTGTATACTGAATAAATTTACAATTTTCTTTCAAATTTGGAGTATCTTTCTGAATGGTTGTCATATTTACTTACAAGTTTATTATATTCAACTATCTATATCCCCATAATACGTTAGTATCGTTGGATCCTGGAGAAAATGACTGAAAATCCAATTGGAGAACATAACAACAAACCCAAATGTTATTGACTAGTTGACATATTTGACATTTGACACCTCGGTAATGAAAAATCTGATTCGATATTTCACACGGCCTTCGGCCGGTGCTGTCTACAAATATATTTGCGTATTGATAGCAGTAATAAAATCATAGTTCCCACATGAAATATTCTTTGGAAAGCTTATACAAAAAATATTGTATGCAACACGTACGCAAATGGCTTTTGCGGACTCATCTTCATATTACGGACTCGGCAACAAGCGCCTCGACCGTATGTCATAACCCCATAAGTACAGAAAAACTTTCAAACATAAGAAACCACAAGTTATTAATAAATATGAACTCTATGGCCAGAAAACATAATTCACTGGGAATGAAAATACATTCTGAAATCAAATACTCGACCAAACTAATTAACAGGGCACGTTAAAAATAGCTAGACACCTGCAAGCCCGGGAATGCATGTGAAAAAGTCACCCTTTCATCACGGAGCTATTAACAACTCATCATCCTCCGAGTTACGCATATCTAAGGAATTTCTTAGTAAACAAAGGAAATATAAATTATAGATTTTGACAGCTCGCTAAGTACAATACGGAAGAGATAAATCATTCCTTTTTTTTATACATTTCTTTCGGCTACAGTAACGAGCCATTAATTACTCAGACGGTGATTTATTATGACAGGTAGAAGATAACTAATGTTGGAATGTGACCCCGCGACACAACAAAGAACGATACATGGAAGTGGAGATGATATAAAAGCGCGATACCGCGGCAAAGGAAATGATTCGGTAAACAGAAGTCGTTCAAAACATGTCCTCTCAGAGGAGTTTAAACTTTCATTCGATTAACATGTAGTGCAGAAAGATGAGAAGGGCTCAACTTTCACATAGTAAACATATAATAATATAACCTACAGAAGTGCGGTAGCTATCAACCAAGTAACAGCTTTTGACTAGACAGTCATCAGTCATGAGTTCATTGACAAGTAATCATCTTGCAGTGAAATTGCGAAATTATTAATAAGGAGAATTCCAATCAAGTCAAACAGGAACTGCAAGAGTAATGAATTCACAAAGTGATTACCCAGTTCAACAGTATTTACTATCAATAAAAATTATGTTAACAATGCTTCAAGAACGAGATAAGGCACCGAAAACCTCTAACCGATAGTTCATGCTCTCATAGGAAAACATTACCAAATCAACTATAGTCTAATATACAGTGCGACATGAAAGTATATAAACAACTTTCGCGGAAACGAATAAAATACTAAAACCATTAAACTAATATCGTGTATAACAAATATCGAGTGAATAAGTGTTGAAACCTGATGGTCTGGAGTAAGTTCATATATTTTTCTGTTTTTAGGTTTGGCCAAATTGAATCACTTATTATTTTTATATGTTTTTGAATGTATCTTCATATTTTATATTCCCATATTTTTCAAATAATATTTATCAACAGTATGTTTAACAATTTTCACTTATATTTCAGTCCACTGACTTTGAGAATGCTAAAAACTGACCTAATGTAAAATCTCCACCATTCTTTGACTAGTTTATCTTCTTATCAGTATATAGAACTGATGGAAATGCTATGTAACTATTAGAAAATATATATGTATATTCTAATGTTTTTCCAAGTGCATTATTTAACAATATTCCTGAGATTGGTTCGTGCTTCTATCTAAACGCCCCACATTCCCTGTATTAAGAGAAAGGGACATTCCTTGAAGCGGCTCTCGAGAAATTATCTCGGTTCGACCATCCTCAGACAGTAGATGCTCTTATTACTCAAATTATCAATCTAACAACAAAGGAGTGATCAAGTAAAGTGATTTATTCATAATATTTGAAAATTTCTTAGCGTTTATTGATCTTTCTTTGATAGAGAGTACTCTCTATAAAGGGCCAGTGGCGTAACAGGGCGGATCAGTTGTGGGGTCTTCAGGTTCTCCAACTGTCCCCAGTCTTAACAATGGTGTTGCAGGTGTTGATTCATAACACCCTGTATATGGCCAGACATAACACTGGTGTTTTCCTGAAGGAGTGTACCCTCTAATAAAAGGCCAGTGGCGTAACACGTAAACATTACGATTCGCCTGCAAAAGCTTCATTTTGCGTACTTGTTACATAAACTACTATTTTGTCGCAAGCGGAAATGAACAAAAAAGTTTCTCAAAATAATTCGAAAATAAAGATTTGCTGACCTTTACCATTAAGTAATCATCGTCTGGAGCTTCCTCAATGAATTCACTGAGCTCATTTGGCTGGAATGTTTTGGACTTCTTTCCAATGTATCCTTCAGATTTCCGCTTCGAAAAAGCATGTAACCTTGCGTATTTTGAAATGTCAATTTGATATTTTTTATTCAACAACACATTTTCCGAAAAAGATGAAATATCTTTTGTGATTCTCCAGTCCATGAATTGTCTGTATAATTTGTCATAGATTTTTTTTATTTTGTTGGAACTAAATTTTCAGAGACACTTTTCACTTTATCAGAAATTTCTGGTGGTGTACAAGATAATTCTCCGCTGCTCAACATACTCATAGGTGCTTTTGACGCGTTGTGATTGAATGTCGAACAAAATTAAATGTCAAACATAGCACTTTACCACTTGATTATCCCCAAGTACGTGCTTCTATAGGCCAAAAATTCGTTTCATAATGAAAAGTACGTTATTTCATTGGCCAAAATCTGTTTCGAAATGAAAATCCGTGTTAAAATGGAGTAGAAAAAAAACTATTTTGGCTATTTTTCGCATTTTTCAATAAAGTCGAATTCGATCTCCAAAATGCATTTTCCTTATGAAGGAGCTTATAAATATATCGATATGAAAGCAGGCTAATTTTTGCTAAAATTATTTTTGCCTTGAAATTATATCAGAAAGTTACATTAAAATTTAAATATAGTCCAATCATTGAACAAATGTAATTTTTTTTTCGCGGAAAAAAGGTGAAGTTGCACCTCATTTACCGTTGATGAGCCATAACTACAAAAGTATCTGATAGGGCAAAGGTTTCATTGTGGATTCGAGTTCAACAGAAAAAAATATCTTTGTTCCCCAGAAATCAATAAAGCGGCGGCGGAGCCCAGATACATACCAAACTCGGAATAATGGCTTCAATTTTACAAGCTTTTATTTAGTTTCACCTGTCCCGGTGTCTGTATGTCTGTAATCAAATTTTGCAAGTTAAATTTGACCCAGTTGCCGATTGACGTGAAATTTGGCAGGTGTTCATAGTTTCCGTGATAATGCATTATGTTAGAGAAAAAAACAAATGGCGGACGAGATTTGTGTTTGTGGTCCGATCCGACTCAAAATTGGTATGTGTGGGGTTTTCGGAGACGGAGATATGAACTTTTTGTCAAAATTTGTAAAATAAAAATGGCGGCTCCAAGATGGCTGACGATATCTGTGATTAGGGTCCGATTCTATTCGAACTTGGTATGTGAAGGTTTTCGAGGTCGGAGATTATGAATGTTTATTCAAAATTCACAAATTCAAGATGACGGACGAGTTTTGTGATTATGGTTCGATTCGATTCAAATTTGGTATGTGGGGGTTTTAAGGGTCGAGGATTATGCATTTTTGACAAAATTCATAAAATCGAATTGGTGGTTCCAAGATGACGTACGATATAAGGAAAAATGTACTGCCTTTAGTGAATGAAAGCAAAAACTTAGGTTTGTGTTTTGATTCCGAACTAAGATTGATGTACTGCCTTCAGTGAATGAAAGCGAAAACTCAGGTTTGTGTTTTGATTCCGAACTAAGATTCACCAAACATGTGAACCGTCTTTGTCAATCCTCCATCAACGTTTCTAGGCAGCTCTATCCTGATAGACACATGTCCAAACACCTGAAGCTCACTTCATGCGAAACATTAATTACGTCCAAGTTGTCTTACTGCGATATCATTTATGGTCCTGCTCTCCTGAAGATTGACCAGATTTGACTTCAGAGAATACAAATCTCGCTTTTCTTTCGGTATCCAAAAATTCGATCATATGAGTGCGGAATTCATACTCTGGTTGGCTGAGGTTGAACTATCTTTGAATCTTCATCTACCACCTTTGACTCATACAGTTCTGAAAACGAATACACCGAAATATCTCCTCAAAAAATTGAAGACGTTCGCCACTCTGAACGATCTTAGAACACGCAACATACACGTTCTTGTTATTCCTCCTCATTCTACCGCAATTACCACAAGAAGCTTTTCATACAATGCCGCCAAATTCTATAACTGAATACCCTTTGAATTCAGGTTGTATACTTTGAGTTATTTCGAAAAAAGGCTGAAACTGTTCATAAAAGACCCTATTTTTATTCAAACGTTGACGACATATCCAGGTATGGCCTGATAATAATGATAATGGTTAAAAGTTTTCCATATGAAATCAATATTCAAAGAAGATGTATAAATATATTTTCCATTTCTCTTATAAAAACGTATTTTCTGCTGTGTGCATGTAATTAATAAATATCTCTATATTCAGTTCTTTTTCTATGGTCAAGTTGAAAAACAGCTATAGCTGACACTTCGTCTTTTCCTCATTTTGTCTTTTCTCTTTCGTATTTATAGATTTCTGTTTTGAATATTGAAATGATGAATAAAGCCGCTTTATTTTTACTATATCTGTGATTATATCCCGATTCTATTCAAAATTAGTATGTGCAGGTATTCGGGGACGGAGATGATGATTTTTTTGTCAAAATTCATAAATTTAAGGTGGCTGCTCCAAGATGGTGGACAAGTTTTGTGATAATGGACCGTTTCTATTCAAAATTGTTTTGTCGGGGTTTTTGGGGTCGGAGATTATGAATTTAGATTATTGATTTTTTGTCAGAATTCATAAATTGAAGATGGCAGCTCCAGGATGGCGGACGAGTTAATCTTTAGATGGTCTCCTCATTAAAGAACTAGACAACTCAGAACTTACAGGAAAAAGGCCTCATAACATAACATTAACAAAAATGTACAGATTAAGGCGTACTTACTAAAAAGCACAAAATAAAATAATTAATAAAAACACTTTTTAAAGAGAAGCTTTTATTCAAATGTGCTAAAACGTCAACAATTATTGCTTTGGATGTGCGACATAGGTTATTCCGTGAGTTATAGATCCAAAAACTTGTCGCTTTTGTATTTGAACTGAAAACTTCGCGCGACAAGCTCTTGAATCCATAACTCACGGAATAACCTATGTCCTACATCCAACCTACATCCAAAGCAATTATTCTTCACTTCTTAGTGCATTTGAAGCTTGTCTTTAAAAAGGTTTTTTTTTTTTATTATTTTATTTCAATTTATTTTCAATTTTTATACAGGTATTAAATCGGTAATAAAAATGTTTATGGTAGTATCAGTGATGATTGTAGTGACATGAATATTCTGCATCTCATCTGTGAGGTTTCACCTGAGCAGGGCTGCTTGTTTTTTTTTTTATTTCAAATTATTTATTGCATCAACCACGCAGGGTTATTAGCAACGTAACAGTATGTTTGTCTAATTCGGTAATATACATGTATGTTTCTACACTTACATTATTTTCTAGATTTTACTGATGATATCAATATCTGTTAAAAAGGACACAACACTTTTAATGTTATAGTTGACCCCCAGTATTTGTTCCATAGTCTGGCCTAGACCATGTTCCTGTCTTTTTTCTGAGAACTTAGGACATTCCACTAGTATATGTTTAACCGACACTTGAACTTTGCACCTATCACATATCTCGATTTCTCGACCTTTCAATAAGTGTTCATGCGTAAACTTGGTATGCCCTATTCGTAAACGTGATAGAATCACTTGTTCCCTCCGTTGTTTTGGGTTGTTCTTCCAAGGGATGACTGACTTCTTAACCTCTGCTAATTTGGATCCACTCTGTTGTCATATAGTTTGCCAATGTTTTTGGACTGCTTTCTTTACATGGGCTTTCAGGTCTCTATGTGTCGTTGAATTTTTCTGTTCTGCATTTTGGCCACTGAGGGCTTCTGGGGCTATGTTGTCAGCGCTTTCATTTCCCGGAATTCCGATGTGTGAGGGGACCCATATTAGTTTTACCAATTGGTTCCCTTGTGTCATTTTGTGTATTTTTTCTTTCAGCCTCATAGTGAGTGGGTTATCTAAATATACTGATCGTAGACTGTTGATTGCACTCAAAGAGTCACTGATAATCAAGGTTTTAGTAAGACCTTGCCTTTCACAATACAAAACCGCTTGAAGAATGCCATATGTCTCTCCTGTATATACTGTACTTTGTTCCAGAAGTCTGAAGCCAGTATGTGAGTTAGGTGTTACAATTGCTGCTGATACTCTATCTTCCGATTTCGATGCATCCGTGTAAATTTGGGTGTAGTCTTGATGTTCGAATAATATTTGGTTAAAGTTATTGAGGATTATTTTGGAAGGAGTTTATTTTTGGTAAAATATGCTAAATTTGTATTGATCTGAGGAATTTCGATCAACCAAGGTGGGATCTTGGGTTTATTCATAGGATACACTTTTGGGAAGGTAATTTTGATGTCCTGTTTGTATCTTTTGAGTATTTCATAGAAAGGTGGAGTGGTTCGTGGGAATGGCTGAAGTTTTGATGCATGGGTTGTTTATGTTAGCTAGTATATTCACAGCATAGGATAACTGAGGTATTGTCTCTCAAGGATAAGCAGGTTCACCGGATTCGCTGTGAAGGCTTAACCGGGCTTGTTCTGTATGCCCCTAGGGATAATCTAATTGCAGAATTGTGAACAGCATCTAATGATTTGAGTATGGATTTGCGAGCAGATGCGTACACTATGGATCCGTAATCTATTCGGGATCTGATGAGAGTTTTATACAATGATAACAACGTTTTACTATCTGAACCCCAATGATGGTTGCTTAATACTTTCACAAGGTTGATTCCTTTTGGTGGACGTTCCGTGTTGATTTTTTCCAGTGGCTTGGTCTAAAAACCAAGGTATTTATTTCCCTTACTGATTGTATGTGTTCATTATTTATTTTGAGTACAGGGGCAGGTGGGTCCAATTTCCTTGAGAAGTGAATACATTTTGTTTTTTGAACATTTAGTTTCCAACCTGTGTTTTTGAGCCAGTTTTCGATGTTGTTCACCGCTTTCTGTATGTTTTGTTGCATAGTGTTGAAGTTCTTGCCTCTGATGTATATAACTAGATCATCTGCATACAGCCTGGCCAGTACCGGAGATTTTATATTGAGTACAATGTCGTTTATTGCTATTAAAAATAGTGTAGGGCTCAGGACTGATCCTTGAGGTGTTCCATTTTCATGTCTGCATATTTCTGAGAATATTCCATTGACTCTTACTCGAAATGATCTTTCATTCAGAAAATTTTGGATGAACTGT
This sequence comes from Gonioctena quinquepunctata, assembly GCA_018342105.1. NCBI lineage: Eukaryota > Metazoa > Arthropoda > Insecta > Coleoptera > Chrysomelidae > Gonioctena > Gonioctena quinquepunctata. Next base: position 56,088 of record JAFIRS010003130.1, on the reverse strand, counting down.
AACATGTGTCCATTTATGCCCCAGAATTCTAGTTTCTTGATTATATATCGTCTCCATACTGTATCATATGCTTTGCTTACATCAAAAAATGTGGCAATGCATGTTTGTTCATTTGCAAATCCTTCGTTTATATAACTTTCTATGTCTACTAGATTGTCCACTGTCGAACGTTGTTTTCTGAAACCACTTTGTTTTGGTGTGAGTATTTCATTCTTCTCTAAATACCACGTGAGTCTTCTGTTTATTATTTTCTCTAGTAGTTTGCACATTGAGCATGTTAAGGAAATTGGACGATATGATTCTAATTTCCACTTAGGATTTTGTGGCTTCAGTATTGGTATTATAATCGCTTGGGTCCACGCTTTCGTAAATTGATTCTCTAGGTATATTCGATTGAAAATTTGAAGTAACTGCGTCTTTGCATTGAGTGGTAAGTTCCGAATAAAAATGATAAGTATGTCATCTGGTCCTAGGCTTGTATTTTTGAATGTTTGGAGTGCATCGTCTAGTTCTATCATGGAGATGGGGGCATTCATTGGATCATTTTCGTTGACCACTATTTCAATGGATTTGGTTTCTTCTCTGGTTTTCAATATATGGAATTCATTCGTATAATTTTGATTGCTAGCGTATTCCTGGTAGGACATTGCAAATATGTTGGATATTTCTTCTATGTTGGATATATCTTCTCCCTGATGTATAATACGATGTATTCCAGTATCTGCATTTCTGCCCTTTATCCGTTGAATTTTCTTCCAGACTTCATTGATTGGTGTTGAACTATTTATGATCGACACGTAATTTTTCCAAGACTCTCTTCTACTCTTTTTCATTGTCCATCTTGCTTTTGCTGTCAGTTCTTTATATGTTACTAGATTTTCTGTTATTCTGTGTCTTTTGTATTTATTGAATGCTTTTTTGGATGCTTTAGTTGCCCTCTCACACTCTGCATTCCACCATGGCACAGGGGTTTTGCGCCTTATAGTTTTTGTTTTTTCCCATTGCTACTTCGGCTGCCTCAATTATTGTTTTTGTGAGTATTGTAACAGATTCATTCACATCCTCGTATACTTGGAGCTGTGGTATCTTTGATTGTATTTCGTTTTCAAACAAGTTCCAGTTGGCTTTCTTGAGATTCCACTTTGGGAGAGGTTTCGGACTTCCACTGCTCGCTCACGTCTCACATATATGGCAGCTATCTATTGAAAAGTATGGAGAAACTTTAGCTGTGGCATTAGATATCTCCAAGGCGTTCGATCGAGTTTGGCACCAGGGACTCCTCGCCAAGCTTCCGTCCTATGGCTTGCCCCCTCAGCTGTGTTCTCTGCTTGCTAGTTTTCTCTCAAACAGGTCTCTCCATGTAGTGGTCGATGGAGTTTCATCTGACACTCTACTCATAAATGCTGGTGTTCCGCAAGAATCTATTCTCGCACCAACACTATTTCTACTTCACATCAACGACCTGTTGAAAGCAACTTCATGTCCAGTACACAGCATTGCCGATGATAGTACCTTCCATACCGCTTTCTCTTCCAGGGCCCCTATATCAGCCCGTGAAACCAGAAATGAACGAGGAAGAAATGTTAATAATATAAATATGGACTTAGCAACAATTCTCGAGTGGGGATCTAATAACTTGGTAGAATTCAATGCAAACAAAACACAAGCATGTCTTTTCTCTAGAAAAGCCGATCTCACTGTGCCTAACATAACTTTGTCAGGAGTAACCATACCACTGAAGTCATCCATATCGATGCTTGGTATTACTATCAGCAATAACCTTTCCTGGGAAAATCACGTGAGGTCCATTGCCAAAAGTGCATCCCAAAAACTTGGTTTTTTGTTTCGTGCCAAGAGCTATTTCACCCCCACTCAGCTGCTTATGATCTATAAGGCACAGATCCGACCTGTCCTGGAATACTGTTCCCATATTTGGAGCGCGGCACCTACACATATCCTGAGGCTATTGGATTCTGTCCAAAAAAGGGCAATTCGTCTCGTCGGTGATGCCTCGCTCAAAAACTCGCTCACTTGTCTGGAACACCGTAGAAAAGTTGGCGATTTGTCTCTATTTTATAGATATTTTCATGAGCGATGCTCTTCTGAAATATCAACAATCGTTCCTGCTTTGGCAGTCTCTTCGAGACTAACCCGTCAAGTTCAGTCATCACACCCCTTCGTGGTCACTTTGGAGACCTGCAGAACATCACTTTCCAAAGACTCGTTCATCCAACGAACAGCGAGGCTTTGGAACTCATTGCCTAGGGAGGTGTTCCCCGAGGCATACAACCTCCAGAAATTTAAGAAGAACACCAACTCCTACCTTCTTGCCCTTGGTTCCCACGATGTTCTCTGAACATTACAGGATATCCCTTTTCGTGGGAACCAGAACATTAAAAAAAAAAAAAAATTGTGATAGGATAGTGATCACTTCTATAAAGATCATCTAGGACTTCAAAAGAAAGATGTATTTTCAGTGATGGGTCGCATATACTTAGATCAATTACGCTCGACCTTCCTGTCTCATTGAATCGGGTTATTTCTCCATTATTCAAAATCACTAGATTATGGTCTTCTAGGATTTGTTCTAAGATTCGACCCTTCATATTTGTTAACTCACAACCCCATATCACATTGTGACCATTGAAATCCCCGACAATTATTCTGGGTTTTGGGATTTGTTGAAAGAGATTATCCAGTTCCTTGTAGTTAATGTCTCAGTTCAGCGGGATATAGATTTTACAGATGTACATTTTTTCCGGAATACTTATTTCTATAACATTTACTTCAAGCGTTGTATCGATTGTAATCTCTTTTGCGTCAATAGAGTTATATACGTCTGTTGCAACACCTCCACTAGCCCTGTTTTGTTCTATTCTGTTTTTATGGAAAGAGGTATAGTTTCTCAGTTTTAAACAATTTTGATCTTTGAAGTGAGTTCCTTGGAGGCATATTACCTTGGGTTGATATTCTGACTGGGGTAATTTCAACATTTCCAGTTGAGTAAGGAATCCATTTAAATTCCACTGCAACATGAACATGTCTTCGAGGAAGAGAGAAGAATAATATAGAAATATGTAAATAGTACGGTCTAGCTACTGTTCCAGAAAGTATCCTGAGATGATATATCGCTGTCTGTATCCGAAAGAGCGGCCAGTGGAGGATTTTGAATCGTAAGTAGTTGTTTCGTCAAGCGTTTTTTCAGTTTTGTGCATCTCGCTTTTATTCTTCTTTCCGTGAAGTACGGGTAGACCTCGGTCATCATTCTGATGAGTGCTTGCGTGTCAATGGTATATTGTTTAGATAAACTAAGAGGATCGCTAGATCCTTGTACATTTTCCAGAAAGTCGCTTAGTTCTTGGTATGTAAGTATCATAGACTCCCTATTTCTATCAATAAATTCTTCAGTCGGAAGCATTTGTTTCTCTATAGATGCTAGATCTTCTTTCGAGACGCTTGCTCGAGATTTCTTCTTAATGGCATCATCGGGTTTGCGGAACTTATCAAACAATGTTTGATCGTCCTCTCCATTGTTTGGTGGAGGAGTTTCTATTTCTGCGATACTTCTTTTGTTTGAGTGTTGTATAATTTCAGTTTCGATAGTTGAGCTACTGCTCTGTAAGTTGGGGTCTGGTTGTTCATCAGTTACTAGGACTTCTTGACTTATGACAAGATCTTCTTCACGTTGATGTGATTCAGTTTGACTCGTTAGACATTGCGATGTTATGTGTCCTAACTGTTTGCATCTGTGACATGTGAGGGTGTCTGTGGAGAGGAATATGCGATACTGAGTATTATCATGTGTTACCAGTATTGAATCAGGGATTGTAATATGGTCTGTAGGTGAAACATACACTTGTCTACGGAAACTAAGGATATGGGAGTATTGGGGATCTGGCATATTCATTCGAGGGAAAGTTGTTGGAGACATCAGCTTCAATCCTATTTCTTGTAGTTTATTTTCTAATATAGAGTGAGGTATAGTTGGACTGACATTCGACATAACCAGTCGTTCGGAAGGAGTGATTAACTTTCGTGCTCGAAGAATTTCATTATTAACAATGATGTGACCATGTTCGCTCAAAAGGAAGTCGACAATTTCTGGGCTTGAGAGATACACACATACTCTATTATTGGATATTCTTGAGCAGAAAATGACATTTTTTGGGCCGATCAGTGAACCAATAGCTAAAATTTATTCCTGAATTTTTGTTTCATTGATAGCATTAAATATTATGGCTTGGTTTTTTCCTGGAAAGATTGTTGTGGCTGGTTGGTTTAATACTGCTGAGTATTGTTTTTTCGACATATTCTGATTGAAGTTCTCTGACTGTGGATGTTGTGATTGGTGAGAGCTTTGGGGGTTCCTGTAGTCAGAAGCCCCCTGGTTTAAGGAAAACATTATTATGAATCAAGACTAATTGTAAGTGGTGCTGAATACGGTCCTGTCTCCATTTGTTTCGGCGATAAGACCGTTCTCTCGGGACAGTTTTTATCTTCAACACCTATCCTTTTTTGTTCGTATAGGATTGATTGGATTTAGGAATATTCAATTATTAATTGATGTGAACAAAGTTTCCACTCACTGCTTATAAGGTCTGAATTGTCTCGTCTTTCTCCTCTCTAATGGTACTAACTTCAACGATACATTTTGTTTCGGTAGTAACTTTTGCCTTCAATAAAACGGAGCTGAACAAATAACGTATATCACTTATAAGTACAGAGCCGAACTCCCAGGGCTGCTTGTGATGTGTTACCCATGACAGCTTCCGGGAATTCGCTGGTGTGCCAAGAGTATTCGTGTGTTAGAAGGGAAACATTTGGGGTTACTCAGGATATATTCTTTGATTTTGTATTTTCTCATGTTGTATATTTCCCTCAGTTGAAGTGGTAATGAATTATTGAACTTTGGTCCATATTAAAAAACAGTATTCTCACTGATTCAATATTTTATCTATGAACGTCATTTATCGGGACCGACTAGAAGTTTGCACTAAACTGATTTTATCTTGTTTAGGTTGTGGAATATAATAACGTTACAGATAACTTCAACTATTTTTCAATTGTTGATTAAAGATTGGAAGAATTCAAAATGAACTATGGACAACGTTTCCCTCTCGAAATACCCCAAAAATGCCAGACACATAGATATATCAGAAAAACCTCTGCAAAAATAACAATCGTTTTCCTATTCAGAAAATATTTTCATTCTCAACAACTTATTCTTTCTAAGTATTCCGTATTGAGATCTGATTAGGTTCATTCTATCAGCGAAGAAGCTCTTTTATCAGTTCTTCAAAAATGTAAGATATAACTCATGTGCTTGAAATAATCTATCATCATGAATCAATACAAAATCAAAGTTCAAGTTGCTAGATATCGAGCCGAAGTTATTTCAGTTTATGACCATCTGAATCTCATTTCATTTCAAATCATAGGTACGATCAATTATGTTCGGTTTCAAATTCATTCTTGCTTTGAGTGGGCTTCTCTACCTATGCACAGCTGATTCGCAGGCGTCTTCAGAAAATGTTGATCAGTGTGTCAAATCTCCTCCGTAAGTATATTTTTCCAGTTTAATTTATATGATCACACCTAAAAATAAGAATGTTCAGTTTTTGCACGACCAATTTCCTTTGGGCAGTGTCCACGTAAATGGTCCACCCACTCATAAATTTTTACAGATTTCATGGAGAACAATGAATAAAGCATGGTGGATTGTAACATGAATGTATGTTACTTCCTGAAAAATGATCACAAGAGAAAATTTCACAAGAGAAAATTTCAGAAAATAGAATTTTTTGTGATCCATTTTTGTGATCTATTTGGAAATCACGATAGTGTGCGAAACTTCAAAAACTTCTACAAAATGACTATGTTTTAAGGCGCAGTAGATGTATAAAACCTTATTGAATGCAAATTTTGGCATACCTGGCGTTCAGGTGCTTATTGTCCGTAATTCAAGCTACATTTCCTGTGAGTTGATCAGTTTCGTTGATTATTTAAATTTATATGTCAACTTGCAAACGACAGATTTTTTCAATTTTGCAACTCAATTATCACAATAGTGCCATTTCGTAGCTATTTTCTTCACAAACAAATCATATATTGATTTTTCCCTAAAAAATCATCATGATGAGCTACGGAAACGGTTGTCTGTGCCTTCAGTTGTTCAGATGATGAAATTACGACTTTTGATATATGAATTTCGACTTGGATCTCGGAATTCTGAATTAGATCTCGGAATTGCGACTCAGATCCTCGAATTATTAATTGCGAATCAGAACTTGGAATTATCGGGGAGACTGACTCTATCTCTCTACGAGATATAAGTAGTTGACACAGCGAACTTCTCTCATTTGCTCATGTGTAGAACTGTTTTTCATACATTTTTGGGGATGAACTCTTGAATTTTTTCATTTTCGGACACATGGATTTTATATTGGGTCATCTGTCATCTTCCAAGTTATGATGACCAAAATATATACAATGCGTTCATAAAGTGTGGAAACGCTCCATTATCGTACGAGTTGATTATTTTTGGGGGCAAAGCTCGGGTAGGTCGATTTTTTATTTTAGTTGTCAACTTTTTCTCAAAAAAATAATTTTTACCCCGACTACCTTACAAGATATAACTTCATCGATATTTTTTTTCAATTGGAAGGGTATATTTTTATATAAAAAATTAAAAGCCCAGATTTTTCTGAGTTCAACCATACCATATACGTCATATGTGACACTTTAAGTTAAAGTATACTGAGTATGAAAGTGCTCATATTTCTTAACATCTATTTCGGTATGTATTTCGTAGTCAGTACTTAGTAAATAACATAATATTTATTTATGTAATAAGGATCATAAAGACGATCATCATGTTATGAATGTACTAGTTTTGGTTGTTGGCCAAAGTGGCTATGGCTCATGGTCAAGTTAATTATAAGAAGAAGAAGTTGTAGTTAACCTAGAAAATAAGTTAAGAACGTGTGTAATCAAAAACCATGTATCGATAATCAATGTTATGAATAAAAACGTTCAAAATAATGAAAGTGAGTTGTGATTTGATGAGAACGAAAAGACACAAGTTTGTCCCCCCATATATTACCGTAACAGGTTATGGGCCCAGATGAACAGAAAACATAATTAAAAAGTAATAAAGAAAAATGGCGTCTACAGCTGTACACTTACCACAACTAACTTCCTCGAGCAACTTTAATAACTGGAAGTTCAGAGTAAAAATGCTATAGGAAGAAAAACAAATATCCGAGACACTGGAAAAAACAATAGATGACTTTACAGACGATAGATCGAAAAATGAGTTCAGTGTGAAAGATTCAAAAGCAAAGAGTATGATCGTCAATGTATTATAGACAAACATTTGGATTTGGTTAAAGATTCAAAGTCTTCCAAAGAAATGATGAAAGCTCTACAAGACGTTTTTGAAAGAAAAAGTGTATTCACAAAATTGACATTCAAAAAGAAGTTACTAACCTTAAAACTCAAAAGGAATGAAAAATTGGAAGATCATTTCTTGATTTTTGATACGTTAATGAGAGACCTAGAAAGTTCAGGTTCTAAGCTGGAGGAAGAAGATAAAGTGTGTCATCTCTTGCTATCTTTAAGTGAAGAGTTTGAGTCAGTTATAACTGCAATCGAAACAATGAGTTCAACTATAGTATCAATGGACTTCGTGAAATCAAGACTTCACGATGAAGAACTGAAGATTAAAGCAAAATTTGAATCAAATGATGGCCATTCTGAAATGTCATTCACAGCAAGCCCGTATACATGTCACAAGTGCGGTAAAAGAGGCCATAAGATTGCAGATTATCGCCAGAGTACAATCCGAGGAAATTTTAGAGGACGCAGAGGATATAACCGAAGCAATAGAGGTCAAGGCTCAACTCAAAATAGCAATCAAGGTCGATCAAGTATACAAGCAAACAAGGCTGATGAGGTTGCTTTTATTGCACTATGCAGTTCCACAGGATCAAACAGAGACATTAACAAGTTTATTTTGGATTCAGGATGCACACAGCATATGGTAATGGATGGACTATTTATGTCAGAAATTACAGAATTGAAGTCAGAAGTGAAAATCGGTACAGCAAAGGACAATGAAATTTTGTATGCTAGGAAACAAGGAATAATAAAAGGTATTTGTCAAGGAAAAGAAATAAAAATACAGGCATTGATAGTTAAAGGTATGTCACATAATTCAATTTCAGTCTCAAAATTGTTGAAAAATGGTTTCAAAGTTATTTTTAATAATAATAAGTCAGGTAAAAAACAAGCAATGTTATCCAATAATGAGGTTACTTTCTATTGTGATTCTAATGATGATTTATTCTTTTTAAACATAGATTTTGAAAACGAAAAATCTATTTACACAGAGGAAAATGTTAGTTATACAGATGTAAATGATTTTAATTATGTAGCAGGTGGAAGTACAGACAAAAATCTTTGGCATAGAAGATTAGGTCATGTAAACAGATATAGCTTGAGACAACTAGGTTTACCCTTCAGTAACGTTATTTGTAATAATTGTGTTGAAGGGAAATGTACACGAAAACCTTTTTATAAATGTGAAAAGAAAACTACCGAAATTGGTGAGTTGATTCATTCTGATATAGCGGGTCCTATAGCGACTCCTACTACAGAAGGGCATAAATACTTTCAAGTGTTGATTGATGATTTTTCTCATTTTTTGGTTGTCAAACTATTAAAACAAAAAAGCGAAGGGGAGCAAAATGTTATTGATTTTATCAGAACAATTAAAACACAACATGGATTAAAAACTGAAAGAATCAGGGTAGATAATGGTGGGGAGTTTGTGTCAAATTATTTTAAAAATGATTGCAGGAATAAAGGTATTGCGCTTGAGTATACGTTGCCATATACTCCACAAGAGAATGGTACAGCCGAACGGATGAATAGAAGCCTTTTGGACAAAGTACGCACAAAATTTGCAGAAACAAATTTACCAAGAGAACTATGGGGAGAAGCAATTTTGTGTTCAGCCTACGAACTGAACAGGTCCCCAACAGAAGCTAATGGTGGTGACTCCGGCCCAGAGGTGGAACAAGAAAAATGATTTGTCCAAATTGAGAGTTTTTGGAAGTCAAGCTTGGGCAGTCATTCTACCAAGACAAAGTAAATTGGAAAAACGTGCACAGCCATGCATAATGGTAGGATATACTGGAGCAGGGTATAGATTGTGGAATTATGAGAAAAATGAAAGTATAAGTTCAAGAGACGTAAGATTCAATGAGACAAATACAAATTATAATGAAATATTGAAAAATACGAAAGATGAAGATAGCAGAAAAATAATACAAATTCAAGAAGATTTGACAGATAGAATTAATAAAATTGATATAGAAGAAAATGAGTTGAATGAAAACAAGCAAGATGATTCAGAAAGCACTAGTTCAGACAATTTTGAAGAATGCTTACCACAGATAAATGAAACGAATAGAGGAAGAAAAATAAATCCACCAAAATATTTGAAGGAATATGAAGTCTATACAGCTTATTGTCTGATATCATCAAGTAAAAGTGATCCTTCAACATACGAGGATGCAGTTAAAAACAAAGAATGGAAGGAAGCTATCGAGAAGGAATTAAATTCACATACAAAACTGAACACATGGACTGAAGCAGAATTACCAGAAGGAGAAACCGCAATTCAAACAAGATGGGTTTTCAGAACAAAGGAAGATGGAACTAAAAAAGCGAGAGTAGTAGCAAAAGGATTTCAGTTAAAGGAGGAGAATTCTTTTGAATCAGTATATTCACCGGTTGCAAGATTATCTACAATAAGATTACTCTTCAGTCACTAGAATAGCACTAGAAAAGGACTATAATATAAGGCAATTAGACATTCCTACAGCTTTTTTAAACGGTACACTAGAAAGTGAAGTATTTATGCGCCATCTGGTGTTAAAACTAAATTACCTATCTTAAAAATAAATAGAGCTTTATATGGTCTAAAAGAGTCACCGAAAGTTTGGAACGATACTTTTAATGATTTTGCAACAAAGAATAAATTTGAAAGATCAAGACATGACTGTTGCTTATACTATAATAATAATGTATGGATATTATTTTATGTCGATGACATAATAGTTGTTGGAAAAGAAAGTTATATTGAAGAGACAGTTGAACTACTGAAACAGTATTTTCAAGCGAAAGACTTAGGAGAAGTTGAGAATTTTCTAGGAATGAAAATAACAGGAACAGAAAATATGGTAAAGATTAATCAAACGAAATATATAGAAAAACTATTAACCACCTTTAACATGGAGCACTGTAATCCAAAGAAAACTCCAATGGAAAAAGGATTTCAGTATAACGAAGATAACGAAATAATAAGTAACATACCATATCGTCAGTTGATTGGAGGACTAATGTATTTGTCCACTACAACTAGACCTGATATAACATTCGCAGTTTCGTATCTAAGTAGATTTTTAGATAGACCAACAGTAGAAACATGGAACGCAGGTAAAAGAATATTGCGATATTTGCAAGGAACTAAAGATATGGGACTTACTCACAATAAAAACAACTATAATGATTTACAGTTGGAAGGATATTCAGATGCAGACTGGGGAACTGACAAACAAGATCGTAAGAGTGTGAGCGGCTGCATGATATTGTATGGACAAAATCCAATATCATGGTTTTCCAAAAAACAAAGTTGCGTTGCATTATCCACAGCAGAGGCTGAATATGTGGCAGCGGCTGCTTGTGCTCAAGACCTAATTAATTTGAAAGGAATTTTAAATGACCTTAAACTCAACAAAGATACAATTCTTTATTGTGATAATAAGAGTTCTATATTAATGTCTAAAAGTAATGAAAATTCAAAAAGGGCAAAACACATAGATATAAAAAATCACTACTTAAAAGATTTATTCTCTAGAAAAGAAATAAATGTAGAATATGTTTCAACTGATCAAAATCTGGCGGATATGCTAACAAAATCTCTAAGTAAAGATGTTTCCACTTACCTTAGAAATAAGATCTGTGTTTCCTGATTTATCTAGAATAATTTAAGTTCTACGATTTTCATGTTTTATTTTGTATTGTAAAAAAAAATCTAATCGAGGAGGAGTGTTATGAATGTACTAGTTTTGGTTGTTGGCCAAAGTGGCTATGGCTCATGGTCAAGTTGATTATAAGAAGAAGAAGTTGTAGTTAACCTAGAAAATAAGTTAAGAACGTGTGTAATCAAAAACCATGTATCGATAATCAATGTTATGAATAAAAACGTTCAAAATAATAAAAGTGAATTGTGATTTGATGAGAACGAAAAGACACAAGTTTGTCCCCTCATATATTACCGTAACACATTATGGTACAATTCGTGAATGTTATTGGGCGAGGCGTAGCCGAGTCCGATAACACGACGTGTGCCATAATGATTGTTTATGATTCGTATTATATACAAAAAAAATTTTTATTGGTGCCCCTTTTTACCCATTTAAAGCACGCCTCAGCGTGTTTAAATCGAACTTTAAAAAACGCGCGTTTTTTAAAGGTAACCATGACAACATCAACAAATCGAGAAACGTGAAGTCTAAATGACAAATTTTTGATTATTGATCTGACAGGAGTAACGTCAAATAAAATATTACTCACAATTCGTTCATTTATATGTGCTCCTCCATCCATTCGATGAACTTTTCATATTCTTTTATATATATATATCACTGGATTTTCGCGGTATTAACCGCGATTCTGCCTCACTATTCAAAAAATCGATATTAGAATAATTCATTTTTGAGCTCTGGTGACAACAAATATTGATCTGTGGTAACAAATTGCAAATGAATGTTTTTCTCATTTCCATGACAACGAAAGGTATACTGATGTCACATCACGAATTCAACCTTCTTGCATTATTAGTTCTTATTTCTATTTTTTGTAGTAATAATACCAGTATATATGGGTCAAAGTGCACCAATAAAAAAAAATAACGTAAAGTATTCGTGGATAACTGGTCTTAAAAACACTTGCTCTATTTCGAGCACTCCGGCTGCGCCGTCGTGCTCGAAAAATCGCGCGTGTTTTAAAGCCCTTTTTATCCACTTATACTTTAATATACTATTATCTGATGGCATTTATATTAATACATTATCGAAAAATTGAACATTGCATTTTTGATATGTCACAATGACAACTATTTTGAATGGAGTAAGTATAAGTGTAGTTTCAAATATCAGTAGGTTAGTGAGCTGTGCTTCGCCATTTCCTTGACAACGTCAGGTTGTAACGGCAATATGTATTTATCTGCTGTCAAACACAATTGTCACGTAGAATTGAATATAATTTAAATAATAATGAGTGATTCTGAAACTGGTAGTTTACCTTCTGATTTGGAAGAAATGACGGGAAATATCGTGGACTCCCTTTTGCCGGAAAAATCACGGAGTGTATATGAAATAGCGTAATTTCATTATGGTACTTAGTACCATAATGAATTCATTATGGGACTAAGTACCATAATGATCTTCTTTATGTCATTAAAATTGAGTGACATAACGTTGTCATTATGACATGCCATCAGATAAACAACTTAAACAAAGAACATATTCACAACAAATGCTCGAATTGAGCTCCTTGGGTTAGTTGACAATATCCAAAACGTCTGATGAATTCTTGGGTTACGTTTGACAACATCTATGGTATAATTGGTAGGTCGATTTATGTATACTTTTGTTTTTGAGTAACCCCAGACAAAATAGTCCATGGGAGTTAAATCTTGGTACCTAGCAGGTCATTCGATGTGACCGCGTCGTCCAATCTAGCGATTGGGAAACGTGTCATTGAGAAAATATCTTACCACCAGAGTATAATGTGGACCTGATCGATCCTGATGGAACCAAATAGTACAATCTATTCGACTAGGATGAATAATGTCTGAAAATGTTGCAGTTAAATATGGAACTACATAAGTTTCCATTATTTCTAAATACTTTTCACTCGTCATAGTACCATCAAAAAAATGTGGTCCTTCAATGGTATTCCTAAGGATCCCAGCCCACACATTTACTTTTGAGTGATATTGGTTATAAGCTTCCATTGTCCAATTGGGATTTTCTGTCGCCTAATAACGCCAATTTTGCATATTCACGGTACCGTTTATACAATAAGTTGATTCGACGGAAAATAAGACATCAAATTCAAATCCATTACTCTGATTACACTCTTCTTGCATATTTTCACAAAACTCCATGCGTCTATCGAAATCGTCTTCATTAAGTTTTACTTTATATGGATGTTATTTGGCTTTTCGTAGAATGTTCTGCACAGCACCACGACAGATCTCATTGTTGCCAGATGGAGTTGTAATTAAACATTGAGGATTTTCTTCAATTTTAAGTAATTCATTTAATTGGCAAGGGTAGGTCTCAGGCTTATCCCTAACATTGCCAACCTCAATAAATTCATGCAATATTTTGCTTACCGACGATTTGCTTATTGGTTCTCAATCAGGATATTTTTCTTCAAAGATGTCGCATACTTGCGCCATACTTCTTTCACGATCGCCGTAACCCCAGATCATCATAACTTCTATTCGCTTTTTCATAGCACCATCTTATTTCAAATAATTTCTTTAGGGAATATTTTTAAAAATATATTATTGAAGACTCATAGATCGATATGACACACAACAAATCAACTTATAACATATGCGATGGTAACCAAGAACTTATTGTCTGGTTGCTAAGGGCTTTCAGATGTTTTCATAGCCCACTTGAGGTTTGGCAATATATTCGAACTAACTATTCTCAGGTTTTTATTGCGAAATAAATGTTGAGAAATATGAGCACTTATTTTTTTTAAACCCAGTACATTGTAACTTGAAGTGTTACATATTACTTATGTGATATGGTTGAAAAAAAAATATTGTACTTTCAATTTTTGATATAAAAATATACCCTTTCAATTGAAAAAAAATCGATGGCGTCATATCTTGTAAAATAGTAGGGGTAATTTTTTTTTTAGTGGAAAACTAAAATAAAAAATCGATCTGTCCAAGCTTTTCTTCCGAAAATGATCAACTCGTAAGATAATGGAACGTTTCCACACTTTATGAACACACTGTTTATTTTTAATGAAATATCCTATATTTTTTCATTCATTTGATTTCAGTTTTATATATACCTAGTGACCTATTCCACTCCAGATCATTTTGAAATCATGCGAGTGGTTCGATACAGCATTACAATCTATCATTTTTATCTATCATTATCCCAGTTCCTCATACTGCAGCCTGTATATTATAAATTCATTTGAAAAATTGTTCATAATTCCTCATTCTATCGAATATGCCCCCTTCGTTTCTAAAATCAATCAATTTCCGGAAGAAGATATTCAATTAATCGAGGCTTCTGACGATACGATATATTTCCTATTGGATCAACCTGTAAGGCCTAGTTATTCAATCGAAGATAACCAAGGGATTTGTGATAAACAAGAATTATCAATTCTGTTTCAGTTCTTCAATGAGGGTTTATGAGATAAACCTAGTTTAACAATCGGTCAAGTTGATCTTGCGAATCCGAGGGTTTAAGTAGATAATTGGATGATTCTTACCCATTGTTTCTTCGATATTTCCATAGACATATTATTGTTTTTATCGCCTACTGCAAAAATGATCCAAGATATAACAGACAATGGAGATTTTTTGGGGATAGATTCCCCAATAAGAAACAAATATCTAGACAACTTAGAAACTATTCTCAATATTGTAGATTTAATTTTCAATGATATTGTAAGCTGACGAATCGATCCAAAGAGTATGGGCATTTTTTTTTCAGATTTGTTGAAATTATCAGTCCTTTTGTTTTCTTTATATTTGAAGAGTTCTCCAATTTATGGAAAGTTGTCTCTTTCTCGAAAAATTTCATTATGTACTACAAAGGAGTTTGTACTTGAAAAAAACATGGATTAGGTTAAGTTCGATTCAATTTTGACTTGACGTTTTTGAACAGTCTGAATGAAAAAATATGTTGACATCATACGAAAACGAATGGCGAAATTCATGATTATTTTTTCGTTTTCTATTGATTTGACATGAACCATTACAAATAGTTATGGAGGTTTGTTTGTATTGAATATTGTTTTTTTTTTTCGAAAAATCATTAATGTTAGTGTCAATTACTTATTACCACTAGTATTGCATGATTTTGATCGTGAATATGTCTTAAATGATATCCAAATGAACTCAAAAAAGTTTCATCAAATGCTTCCATATATTTGAAAAATATTTGGGAGTTTCAGAATACTGGGTGAGGTAAGGTGAGGGTGAGTTCAAAATTCTTTAAATTAGGTTCTATTTTAGTTGGGGATATTACCAATTGGAAATATTTAAAAAAATACAAGAACTTGACAATGTGGACCAGACAACAAAACCAAGTTGAAAGGACAAACCACAAACTTTTGAGAGCTATAAGCTGAAAGAATACCCACAACGACAAATTTGGAAGAAGGTACCACAAAAAACACTATACCATAGAAAAAAGATGCAAGACAATGGTAATTGTCCAGTGAGGCCACACATGAATAGCCATTCAGTACAACTCACGAATTGTCGCCTCTTAAGCACGAATCTGAAATAAAAACGCGGCGTTCCCATACCCTTTCTGAGTTATAGCCCTTCATTGTTCAGAATTTGATCATTTTCAAGCACTATTTACTCACGTCAGAATCACCCAAAATTCTTCCTATTTTTACCAGCACAAACTACACACGCTCAGTCACTAATTTTTGGTCCAATCTGGCAAAAAAAAGCCAATTCTAACTAAAGAATTATACCTTCTCAACAGTTACAAACAACCTAACTGACAGACAAACTTGAGTTATCCGTATGATGTTTTGTCACCTCACAGAGTGAAAACAAAAATGATATTAGAAAGCATAATAAGAGTCGATAAAATACATTCAATGGGTCAATTTTTTGGAAATTATCAACATCCAACTCATTTCATGTCAATAATTTCCCAAAAATTAACCCACTTACAGTCAATTGTGTATATATTCTATCGACTCTTATTGTGCTTTCTAACATTATTTCATTATTCACTGTGTTACTCTATTAATTATGTTAAGTAATATTATGGCAAAGTCGCCTCTGGTGTAAACAGGCATTCGACAGCTCCCGATTTGAATGAAGTTTTTCGGTAGCAAATCTACAATTTGAAAGTTGAAACTTGCTGAGGGTAATCAGTGCACCATCCTTAATGTATTATTCATCGAAGTGAACTTAAATGGAGTCAGGTAGAACAAATTAAACGCGTTCCTGCCGAAAAAACATTACCATGTTGAAGACCTTAGAGGAAACCTTACGGAGCCATACCAATTCCGGTTCAGCTTCGAAAAATGACTATCTGGTCAGAGTACGAAAACTGGTATTGATGGTGAATGCACGAACGAACATTTGGAAAAACTCATGGAAAGAAGCAAAGAATTCATAGCATCTTTGGATATCAAAATAGACAATACATTTGAAAAATGTAAACAAGATATCTCAATGATTACTGCCAATTTGAGAGGCATCGAGAAGAAAGTGCAGGGTAATGAGGAAGACACACACTCTCTTCGCAATACTATCGACCAACTAGAGAGGAAAAATTCTTTACGAATAAACGGATTACCTGAAAATGATAGGGAGAATATCCCAGACGTGATTTTGAAATTCATAAGAAACACCCTTGAAGTAGCATGTAAATCCGAGGATGTAACTGATGTATTCACATCCTAAAACAAGTACAAGAACAATTCTGGTCAAGTTTTCAGCAACTTCGAAGCGGAATGAGGTTTACCTCACTAAAATAAACATTAAAAAAAGTGGGAACACTATACACGAATGTTGCTTGTCGCTACCTTTTTTATTTATTTTCTACACATTACTCGCTTGGTTTTTCATTGAATGTAAATGAACCACATTGAGCTCGGCTCATAAGCTATGAAATTATTACCAATGATACAATATACTTCCATTCACTAATAAATCATTATCTATCTATTACTGTTTTGATCTAGTAGTAGTATTTGCTAGCAGAGTCGGGACTGTCTATCGCTTTATATATATACAAGTTTTTTTCTTTTCGCCATATACTTGTTTAACTCATTAACAGTGTATAGGATTTATCAACTGGAATGTTGTTGAACCTTTTTATCAAAACTGTAGAGGGCTTCGTACCAAGGCGACAGAATTCTAGAACAACTCACTTTTAGAAACATATGATATCATTATTTCGACAGAAACATGTTTGACAAGGGATATAAACGATGGCGAACTATTTGATGGAAACTATAGAGTCTACAGAAAGGATTGAAATAATCATTCAACAAACAAAAAAAGAGCTGGAGGAGTTCTGATTGCAGAAATAAGTTCAATTCTTTCCTAATACTACTAACAAACTATCTTTGCAGGAAATGAAATAATTCTAAACTCAACCTATATTCCCCCAGGATCAAAATCACAAGTATATAGAGAGTATAATGATGCACGTGATAGTCGGACAATTGATAGTAACACTTCTCTCATACTTGTAGGGGATTACAATATTTCAGAAATAAATGGTATTTAATTCAAATTTGACAATCGCAATGAAATCATTAGTACTATGTCATCCTTCATAGACTCACACAACCTGAAAACACACAACAATGTGTTGAATGAGAATAACAGAACATTGGACTTGGTTATGAGAAATCTTGAATCAAATGTACAGGAGGTGATATGTTGGTATAATAAAAAGATGCAAAACATCATCCCACACCACTAGAGGAATTCAAGATAATTTTTTTTTAATAATAAGCAATCTATAAATAACCTGAGAAACAAGTACAATTTCAAGAAGGCTAACTTTGAGAAACTTTATGAGCTACTTAGAGAGTACGACTGGTCGGCGCTTAATCTATTTCATGATGTGAATGACTGTATAGAATACTTTTATGGAGTTTTTCACAATATTATTGATATATCAGTACCGAAGTTCCCTGAAAACCCAAAGCATTGTAAAACCTACCCACCTTAGTTCACAGCGGAAATCAAAGATGATATGAAAATTAAACAATATTATAGTGTTGTAGCCTAGACTATACAGGGTGTTATGAACTAACACACCACACCTGTTATTCCAGACATTATTCGTTAGATTGGAAAAAACAGTATTGAGAGCATCGACTATATGAATATAGTCGAACCGGAATATGATATATGGAGCGGTCGACAAATACCAATTTCCTTTCTTTCAATACCGGAACGTGAGTTGTTTATCCAGGAAATACTACCGTTCAGAAGGATTCGAACAAAACAATGATTAAACAAAATAATAATGCACTCATAAAATGTTAAGAATGTACATATATATTTAATAAAATGTTTCACAATTATTTTCTGCAACACTTCGTATAATAAAAAGAGTGCAGCTTATTTGCAGTTAATTTTTACAATTGGCTACAAAAACGAAATAGACTTACTGGACAAAATATAGTCATCAATTGCCGCAAACGGCTAGAAATAATTCTCTTTTGAGATCTTTGTAATCTTGAAAACTATGGAGATACTTTACAGGTACATACACATTTCAATAGGTTGGGTTTGCCATAAACATTAATACAGAAAAACAAACATTAGACTCACCCTGTTTGACACTTATTCACTGGAGTAGTTTTAAACGACAATTAGTTTTGATTTTATTATTATTTCGATTTCTCCCGCGTCAATTTGGTCATTTTATTTTATTCGCTCGATATATTAGTATCGCGTAATATGGCTATGGTTTTTTCTAAGAGATCATGAATTATGGAGTTGCGGTTTTCCCTGGATTTATCTCGATTCGGGAAGCATTGACAAAACTAGGCAATTTTTGGAGCTTCAATACTTGATTTGAATTTAGTCTGCAGTTGCTTAGTTTGATGTTTTCTGAAGTTCACTACACTGATTAAAAACTCTCATCATTATTGTACGATACTGGGATTCGACTGACTTTTTAACCTCACTTTTGAGAGTGACATATTCTTTAGTTCACTGTTGAACTCCGATTGATTTTTGATATCAAACTCGCGCTTTTATAAGATCTTCAGACTGTAGTCAGTAGGCGTGGTTTATTTAATGACATTGTTTTTGTTTGCCGTTAATTGGTTTTTTGAGTCGATATGAATTATGCTCGTAAAAATATAATGGTTCTGTTTTGCTGATGCACACATGAATAAATCTCGGGTTCTTATCTATGATATTATTGCGTTGAATTTTCAATGAATGCCATATATTTATGATGGTCTAGCTGATTTCCGCCGATATATTGACCAAAAGGGTTTTTATGAGGTCTCGGATTGTCGACCTTCTTAGAATTTACGAGTTTGTTTACTATTCGGTTGTTATTGAAACTGATTTGGTTATCTGGCTGTGAATGTAACAAGTGGCAATCAATAATCTTTATTTACTCTCCTAGATGAGTTATTTATGAATCCGGTGTACAAGGGTTACTTCTTGATAATTATTTTTAAGTGCATTTTAATTGTCTTCCACTAACAACGTATGGTTTAACGAGCGTATCCTTATCAGCTCTTTCATGCGGAGGAAATTCTATTATTTTTTCATCTCTCCTAGTGAATTGGTTTTTCTCGCTATTGAGTTCATAGTAAATAATATTGTGTAGCCCCTTCAGAAATGCGGATTTTTCTGTAATCATGGATCATGACAATAGAGAGATGAAAAATATATCTCATCATTCAAAAAAATTAGAGCATCATTAAAGAATAAAATCAAAGAATCCCATACAAATTATATGGAATATATTCAAACCAACGTTAAAAATGATAATAATACACTTTTCTGGAACTTCATAAAGAATAGACATCGAAGAAATAACAACGAAATTAAGTTCAGAATCAATTATCGGGAAATAACAGATAGCAAAATTATTTCGGGAGAATTTGCAGACTATTAGTAGTATAGCTAAGGGGGTTCTAACTCATGGGGCCTGTCACTGAGGTCTGAGACAGCTGGAAACGGATGATCGTTTTGGGGGGCCCAACCATATATAGAAAAAAACATGACTGCCGCTAAGAGAAAAAAAAACATGGCCGCCTATCATTGGAAAAAAGATGGCGGCTGTAGGTTAGGAATTTCAAGATGGCCGTCATGGGGCTGAGTCTCTTGAGGTATTTATCGGTATTGAGAGTCTCCCACAGAGGTCTGAGATGTATGAGAACGTTAAGGGAACCCAACCATTCATAGAAAAAATATGGCGACTATAGGTTAGGAATTTCAAGATGTCTGTTATGGGGGTCGACTATCTTGGGATATTTATCGGTATCGAGAGTCTCCTACGGAGGTCTGAGATATGTGTGAAAGCCGCATTGGGGCCTAAACATGTATAGAAAATAAAATATAGTGGTTGTAGGTTAAGAATTTCAAGATGTCGTATGGGGGACCTCTTGGGTATTTATCGGGGGGTTAAGGAAAAAATTAGTTATGGGGGGGGCTGGTCAGATTGAGGCTAGTTGGTACCCAGCTAAAAAAAGTATGACGGTTTTAGGTTAGAATTTCATTATCCGTTATGGGGTCGACTCGACTAGAATGTTTAACGGTCTCGGTTGACTACTACGGAGCTCTGAGATATGTGAGGTTATCGTGTGAGAATGCCGCATTGGGGACCAATCATCCATAGAAAAATTACGGTTTGAGGTTAAGAATTTCACTAATGTTCAATATTGGGAGACTGACCCACCTGGAGGGGGGCGATTAACGGTATCTGGAGCATGTCACTGATGTTTGACGCATTCATGGGGGTCTGGGACTCAACCATATATGAAAAGAAAAAAGATGACCGTTCAACGTTAACAAAAAACATGCGATAGCCGCCAGTCTCTCCATACGCTGACGTTTGATATGTTTGAATATACTTTTCGCGGCAAATGATTGCATCATAATTTGACCTTGACTGTTCAAAATATTCCCACGGTTCGAGCGTGCTGGTTCTAAGAATTCTCCATCTTTATTGCTTCTCGGAATTAGCTAACGATTGGAAAATTTCCAAGAATTGGATAATGGTGTCAGCGAATTTCTCAGAAATCCATATCCGCCAACACCTGAATAAACAATCAATTCCGAGAATTATGTCTCGCCACTGATTCTGAGAAATTAATTGCGTCGTAGTTTTATGTTTCTGTTCAATAATGGTATCATCATTCGAAATTTCCATAGTACAGTCAATCTCAGACATTTTACACAGCGAATTTCCTAATTTTTTCCCAATGACAAAGAGGTTGGATATTTTCCATTTTCGGTGGAATTTAGTTCTTGTATTATTCAATAGGTGGCGTCACTATCGTTCAACCTTACACCCTACCGATTTTTTTTGAGAAAATCGTCATTTTCCATCTTGTATTACTATGTGGAAGCGCTCGTGAAAAAAAATTACTTAAGTCTTTTGCCCTGTTCAATTGGTTCATTATTGTTCCGGACGCCAAAGAGATAAGACGTATATCTTCAGAGCAACTGTGTGATCAAGAAATATCACAAAATGTATGTTTCCTATACATGTACAGGATGTTGGCGATCGTTATGTTATTTCATTGAAAATTCTCTTAGATGGGGATATAGGAAAACCAAAATGCAGCGCTGTGACACATGTCAACGTATCACATTATGGATGATAAATGAAGAATAATCAATATGGGAAAAAATGAAAATTATTGTTTGGAATATAGAAGAAAGTAAAACATTGTAGAGTGTATTCTTTCAAATTAACCCAACCTAACCAAATGTTTGCGTCCAATGATATTAAACAAAAAAATAAGTTTTGCAAACATTGAAAACCGACTATGGTGTGCTAAACACCTTCGAAAAAAAAACCGAAATCCAAGGAAAAATTGAGCTACTTCCAATAACTAAAGAAAAATATATATCTTTCACTAAACATATCGAAGGAACAAACTTTCATTTAAGATTTATCGATTCTTTCCGTTTTCTAAATTCCTCTCTAGATAAATTAGCATCCTATCTATCAGATTTTCCAAGCCCTGGACTCGAACCAGGGCCCTCTAGATTATGAGTCTAACGCTCTACCAACTGAGCTATTTCGGCTTACAATCATATGCATACGACAAAGTATATAACGATAACCATTCATATGGCTTGCGACAAATGTTGAGTGACTATTAGCCTGAAAAGTTATGGGCGAGGGGACATAATATAACTATTTCGAGAAAAAAGTATCTGAAATCTAGGGAATTCTACCATAATCCTACTAAAACTCCCATAAGAGCCTGTGTATTAGAGAGAGAGGGAGATAGTGATTTTCCCCGATTTTTCCCCAGATCTGGGGAAATTTTCAAAAAGTGCCAAGGTCCAACGTGGTAACTAACCTACCTCAACCATCATGGCTGAAGCTGAGCAACAACAACAACAAGAAGTGTCAGAACAGCCCAAGGTAATTTGAACAAAAAATAAAAAATGAATCTCCTTGCGGAACATCTATTTTTACAGACTTGAGGTGAATATAACTGTAATTGGCTATTAGCTTGGACTGGGAAGTTGACGTCTGACCAATGCATTTGAATCCTACGTTTTTTTCTCTTTAAACCCAATGTTCACTTGAAGATTTATTCTCCTCCAATACTCTGAAAATTCAATTTGTCTGGATCGACCTGTCTCGCGGATACCAACATCATTATCATAAAGATGACATTTCTATGAAAGAATTTCGTAAGATAGGCGAACGATGGACGATCCTCGAACATTGAACGATTCTGATATTATTTGCCACTGACTCCCTCTAATATTCTCCTCCAATACTCTAAAAATTCAATTTGTCTGGATCGACCTGTCTCGCGGATACCAACATCATTTACATGGATATGAGATTTCTTTGGGAGAATTTCGTAAGAGAGGCGACGTTGGGCGATCCTCAAACATTGAACGATTCCGATATTATTTACGGCTAATCCTCGAACACCAACATGAAGACTGACGTCACAGCGATGACATCACTAGTTATATAGATTCCAGCTGAGGTTCGATGGGGTGGTGAGATTGAGGATGGTTGAAGGGTGTTGCCGGGGCGAATAAGCAATGTCGTGATGTTTGCAAGCAACGTCCAATGGATTGATACCGGATCGCCTCGTGCCAACCGTTCTTGTAGCCTCGTTCCAGCTGTAATAATAATAATTAAATGCATTCGAGAGCACCGAAATAAAAAAATTGTATTCGATGGCACCGAAATACTATAGGTATATGAAACTTACGTCCACAATACTGATAGCCACCTAGGAGATGAGCTTCGAACGGGAGCTTGTTTATCAGACTGTTGAGCACACCTTCACCCTCGTACACCAACATGAAGACTGACGTCACAGCGATGTCGTCACTAGTTATACAGAGATGTATGCAGTGGTTACCCTACAGGTGCCCCATGTGTCCCCATGTGTCCCCATGTGTCCCCATGTGTCCCCATGTGTCCCCATGTGTCCCCATGTGTCCCAAGTGTCCCGAGGTGTCCCGAGGTGTCCCGAGGTGTCCCGAAGTGTCCCGAGGTGTCCCGAGGTGGACCGAGATAGGGAGATTTTTCTATAAACATGATTGATGTGGCAGCGAGTGTCAGTTGCAGTTGAGACGTTGAAGTGTAAACATGTCTATGCTAGTACCTGATCCCAACTGTTATGGCGTCCGTCTGAACGGATTGAAGTATTTTATTGGAAGAGAACCAATAATAACTGAAGGTAATACCTTAAAACTGGGTCGAGATACCTATGAACTGACCGATGGGTTGAAAGAACTCCTAACCAAAAAGCAACCCACAAATTTCACCGAACAGGATATTCTAAACTATAAAACTATTTTGATGCTAACCAATGCACACAAGAGAGTTGATGGAAAACTAATGGTAATAGTACATGGAAATACAAGAATATAATTTCCAAATTGTTTCCAAAGATAAAATGGAGACCAAAGAAGGGGGGTACAGTACTGAAAAGGGTAGCCACCCAAGAGAAGATAAATAACGACCACCCTGTAGATTGCGATCAAAACATGGAGATCGTTCAGCAAGAGCACACGCTTCCCATCGAGAACTTTGACGTTTACGAGGTGGGACATAGAGGCGGCGGTGGTGATGGAGAGGAAGTAAACATGGCAGCCTATTCCCAAATTCCTTCCGAGCTGTTATCTGTGGTCCTAGCGGATCAGGAAAAACGAACCTTATGCTGTCGTTACTGATGCATAAAACGGACCCAAATTCGCAAATGTCTACGTCTATTCGAAATCCTTGTATCAGCCCAAGTATCAATTACTCGAAGAAGTGCTGAGCGGTATGGATGAAATTGACTATTTCCCATACAGAGACAACGATGAAATCATCTCTATGGAAGATGCCCGATCTCACTCTATTTTCATCTTTGACGATGTGGCCTGTGATGGACAACAGAAAATTCGCGAATATTTCTCAATGTGCAGACACAAACACATCGATGCCATCTATCTCTGTCAGACTTATTCGAAAGTACCCAAACAGCTCATACGTGACAATTGCAATATGATTGCGCTCTTCAAACAGGACGAAATCAACTTGCGACACGTTTTCGATGAACACGTTTCCCCCGACATGACTTTCGAACAATTCAAAAAGCTGTGTTCCGAATGTTGGGCTCAAAGCCAATACGATGCTCTCGTCATAGTCAAGGACTTTGACTTGAACAATGGCAGGTACCGCAAAAACTTTGACATGTACATAAAAATATAGTTGTGTCAAGAGTGACAGAAAAAAAAATGGCAGAAATTCGTTGAGACCTATGGAAAAAGTAGTTGTTTCCGAAAATGGCAGACATTCGTTGCACCTGGCTCCCGAAATTCGGAAATTGCTCCAGACAATATGATATGTATTTAGTGATTATTTTCCATTATATAGAACAATAATTGTAAATGATTTATGTTTTGAATAAATAATAGTGTATAATGACATTGCATTTTATTTCCTCTACCTTTTTTCCTATTTGCAGGTACGATGAGAAAACTACAGTTCTGGTCATAATGTAACATCACTGAGAGATTCCAAAGAGATTTTCAACTTATCCTAAAATTTGGCGTCTGCCAAGTATTTCCTGTAGAATTCCCCCTCCATTGAAGTAATGCACTTTTTTTATTTTATTCACTCACTTACCTATTTCGTATTCAAAATGTCCGAAGACACTCTTCTTTTTGGTTCGAAACCATCAAATTCATCCAAATTATTTCTACTTTTGTTTTTATCACTCACTTTCGTTTTCAAAATGTCTGAAGGTAGACACTCGGTTCGAAACCATTGAATTCATCCAAATTGATCTTTGCAATGGAACATTCAATTTGTGAGACTCCAACTCATACTTGATTGTTTGATCATTTTTTGAAATATATTTGAATACTTAAGCTTTAGGATAATTTTCATTTTAAATTATGTCCTGGAGCATTGAATCTAATGGAATATTTTAACTGGATTTTGGTGAAATGTATGAAAGTAACTGCTGGTGGTATAACATCATTCAAGATTTATATGAATTTGTGTGACGTCAACCATTTCTCAGAATCGTAAACAGATTCGTTTCCAACTTGTTATTTGAATAATTATATACAATTTTGATACAATACTTCATCTGTGATAAAATAAGTTTTTATTTTTACTTGAAGGTAATGTAAAAGATGTTTGAAAAAGTAAGGTTAGAATCCCCATCTATTTGAATTTTGAAGTTATGGTTCCTCTCAAAGTGGGGTTATGTTTGAAAAAAGTAGGGTTAGAATTCCCATCTTATTTGAATTTTGAAGTTATGGTTCCTCTCAAAGTGGGGTTATGTTTGAAAAAGTAGGGTTAGAATTCCCACCCCATTTGAATTTTGAGGTTATGGTTCCTCTAAAAGTGAGGTTATGTCAAAGTGAGGTTATGTCAAAGAACGCTGATGTTCGAGGGTGAGACTGAATGACGTCATCGTTTCTTCGACTTGTTCAGACAAGTTTAGACAAGTCTGAACTTGTCTAAACTTGTCTGGACTGGTCTCTCTATTCAGGAAACCATTGAATGAAGTGATGACACAGAGCTGCCATCATTTTATTCTAGGTTCTGTATAATAAAAAAAATCAAAGTCTTTATACACTTATTTTATTGATTATATATTTTGAGTATAATGGATATAATAATATATTGGCTGATTCGATATATACAATGGCTATGTGAGAGAGAGTGATGGAGAAAAAAAAAGCATTCATTTTTCGGTTATCACGCTAACACAATAAATGGAAATTTGGAGAGAAAGATTATTAAATACAAGTTGGTTGAGGGGGTGGAGGTTGGTTATTCATTCATTATGCTATAATGGCCCCAAGGAAGTGTGTCGTTCGATCCGGGGATGAGTGTTCTTTTAT
Source organism: Gonioctena quinquepunctata (assembly GCA_018342105.1). NCBI lineage: Eukaryota > Metazoa > Arthropoda > Insecta > Coleoptera > Chrysomelidae > Gonioctena > Gonioctena quinquepunctata. Next base: position 29,675 of record JAFIRS010003130.1, on the reverse strand, counting down.
CGTCGAATGGACTTAGAGCGATTTTGTTTTATTCAACACTAAAAACATTATGGGCATATGAACGGATGCATCGTTGACTAGTCGATTTTTCCCTCTGATCTCTAAGACAATCGACATAGTCTTCAAAGGAAATTTTATTTTCCACAACATTATATCGGACTCCTTTGGATTTTTTTAACACATTTTCCACCCTGAATTTTATAGGTGTATAATTTTGAACGGAGTCCGACGAAATCTGTCATTATACATCCGTTCGCTTCATCTTTCATCAAACCTGGAATTTTCTTGTTTACCTGCGGAATACCGTACGAGTTTTCGCATGGGTAGTCGCTCGTATCGAATTTTTCCAAGTTCTCCCCGATTAAATCTCTATACACATCATCGCATTTAATTTCGTATATGAGAGAATCCGTATCCGTGTACATCAACTTACACTGATTGGTCTCGAATTTTTTCAACATGAATTTATAGTGAAAATCGTAGACGCAAATTTTGGAAATATCTAAAATAGCCATACCGATATAGAGGGGTTTATTGAATAGCAGTTCAGACTTGCTCATTTCAATGGCCATCAAGTTTTCATCGAAGATGGTTCGGTTGTAGAATTTCGGGTTACTTATTAGATTTTTCGCCCCATACCTACCCTCCCATTTATTGACCATTTTCACCACTCTGTGCTTCCTAATGTTTTCCATGGTCTTTCCGAAAATACTGTTTATAGCTAATTTATAGTTGTTTTTTCCGAAAGTGGTTGTAGCTTGGGCGCGTAATTTTGTGTTTAATTCAATGTAGGGTTGCAGCCATGCCGATTGTTTGAACTGCAATACCCTGTGAACTTTTTTGAGGAGAAGGCCGTTTTCCAAAGCTTGTTTTAATATTCGATAATGTACGACATAGTTTTCTTTGTTGTACAGGGTGGTCAATAATTTTGGTAATTTTGAACCCGGAGGAGTTCGATGTTCCGCACAAAGTGGAAAATCTTTATGTTCATCGTGTATTCCTTCGGGGTATTCCAAATCGACTTCAAGGATATAGCCTGTATCAGAGGTATCCGACACCTCCAGAACGTTCAAATTATCGAAATCTTCGACCCATTTGAACCCTCCAGAGGGTAGATACTCCCTCATAGCCCATCCATAGAGATTATTTACATCCAAGTATAATAAATATTTGGAGGGTTGTTGAGGATCATACCTCTCCCCCATATATTTATTATTAGCTTGAGAGAATCGGTTACAACACTGACTTATACCGCCCCGAATCCCTTTTTCCACAAACAAAAGCATGTCGACATCTTTGATAATCTCCAGCTTACACTTTGTGTACTTTAACATGCATGACCACGAATAGCCAGGCATGGTATAGTACCAACCGGGGTCGAGTCCATAAGTGTCGTGACCTAATTGGCGGAAATTTTCAAAGACATCACATAACAAAAGAATATCGGTTTTCATGTATAAGTCAGAGTAGTCGCCCAGTGTTGCCAAATCGAACGATTGCCACACCTTCTGGGCATGTTGGTATTCATGCTCGGAGATATCGCAATCGTTCAGCTGATTGTGGAATTTATCGATATCTGGCAACGCTGTAATCTCAAGTTTCTCCATGGAATCCACAAAGTCGTAGGGGAATACCCCTTTGCGCGTGATTAGTGAAAATTGTTCATCGTTTAAATTTTGAAATTCGCGCTTTGTATTACAGAGATCTTCCACTCTGAGCGTGCGCACCAACTCGTCCAGGCTTGCGCCCATGAATCAAAAATTATCAATGAAACGGAATTTAATGTCTGTCTGTTCGTCGTATTGTGTGAAAGATATATATTTCTCTTTGTTTATTGGAAGAAGACTCACCCTGCCTCGTCTCGCGATATCTCGAATAATGAAATGGCTGTCGTAGCCGCTAAGATTATGGAAAACAATAGGAACCACAAAGGATTTTTGGTAGTTGAGGTTGCATGGGGCATTATGGGCCCAACCTCTAAATGCACCTGTGAAATGATTATGGTCAGCTACAATTTTTTGATCTTTTTCAATAGGTTTCTCGCAAATATGGCATATGGAATCTGTACGAATGGGATTGACAGACATGGGTACGATTTTTAAAATTTTTCCCTCAACGAATTGGGCTATGGCTTTCAATTGTTCCGCGAACCATTCCATCGAATCCAAACCTCGATGGCTATCGTAATATGACAAAGTGTCATCATAATTGCATTTGAAATATAAGCCTGCGCTATAGGGAATATGTTTTTGGTATTTCGCCGTTTTGGACTTGGTTTCATCATCAGTGAACGGTTCCAAAATCGATTCGAAATCGGCATATATCACAAATGGAACCATTTCTTTGTGTACAAAGTCTTTGAACTCGACATGGTCATATTTTGGGAAGGAAATTTTGTAGTGATTGGCTTTTCACAATCAACAGTATGATTGTCTAATTTCTCTTGACTTTGAAAATAATTTAAACATCTGTCACAAATGTAATGTTTCGCCTTATGTTTGCTGATTTGTGATCTAACCAATCGGGAAAGATCTTTAATCCAACAATAGTGGAATTTAATGTCTGTCTGTTCGTCGTCTTCGTCAATTTCCGGTGGTGCTTCGTAATCATTCAATTTAACCGAATATTTATTTTGAATCATGAGTAGGTTGACATGTCGAGCCAATTTTTCTTTTGTAAGTCTCGTTGGTACAGTTGTGAAAAATGTATGTCCGTCATCATCGTTATTCGCTGATGATTTAACCAACTCCAAAATATAGACATTTACCGAAATACCGTTAAGTTTTTCGAATTTTGATATTTGGCTGAGAGTTATGGGAAATTCCAACCCCTCCATATTCAGAACGGTCGACCAATGAGGGTATTTTGATGTACGCTCTGTATTTACTTCAACGGGATACAGAGCGGACACGACTGCCCATCCGAAACATTCGTTGTCGTTGGTATTTCGCACGTTAATACAAGCATGTTTTCTAGCAATGACTTGTGGAAGTTCGATGAAAGATGAACCCCCTTTGCCCAAACCTGATTGATTGATATTTACTTCCAGATTTACGATTTTTTGTAATGCCCACCCGCTTTCTTTCCCACAAAATTCCTCCAATTTATGACCCAATTTATCTACAACAAATTCCTGGAACCACCCCTGTAAATCTGTTCCCCTATCAATCACTTCGTTTTTAGTATTGAAATATTTTAAATCGAGTTTTTCCCCATCCAAGCCCATTTTGACGAATTCCCCGCAAAAACAAGTATTAACCTTCAGTATGGGGAATGTTTTCAACATGTTATTGATTCTACGTTTTAAAAGGCTGAAGGCGTCTTTGAAAAATTGAATCGTGTCTTTATGTGTCAAATTTATGATTACCCCTGTACGAACTCGTCCCCGGAACGTCGACTTTAAATCTTCCCAAATGACTCGGCTTTTTAGATTTTTTCTGACAGTCAACCCCTGACCCTCCACCCCTAAATTTTTTATGAAATTACGACATGTTTTTAAATGTCCCAAATTTGTCACCAATTTTCGCAGTGACCCAATGGAACTGTTGGCTGAAATTTTGATGCCCTTATTACATAGTCGAATACTACGTTTCAAATGTTTTAGCCATGATTCGCGTTCCATTGGGCTGGATTTTTGTTTGAGAAGTTTTTGAACCTCCCTGTATTTAATAATCATCTCATCGCTGAGAGCGGCAATTTGTTCAGAATTCATGGTTATTTAAAAAAACGAGAAAAATGAATGCTTTTTCACAAAATACAATAGTTTTTTCTCTTGAATGAAATCGAATACAGCCGTCCCAGTTGTCGTCGTCGTGGTGGATGGGGGCCTTAGTTTTGATGACGATGGATGAATTGACTTCGTTCCAGTTGACACTGGTTGGTCTTAGTTTTGTTGATGTTGATGAAGAATGGTCTTAGTTTTTGATGAATTCAAAGACAGGTATCTTCGTCGTGGATGGCTTTATGATTGAATATTCTCGAGGTTTGAACTCGTGGACTGCTCTGACCAGCTCAGTTCGACGTCTCCCAAACTTGTATTGCGGCAGCTCGATCCACTAATGAAATTGTATCGATTGGCTAGACCACACTTTTTTATATCTGTAAAAAAAACCTATAAGTATAACGAAAAAAATATGAATTTCAAACAACTCTCAATCATTCGAAAAGATTTTTTCTGGAACTCTGAATTGACATTTGATTTACTCACATATTTTTCAGTCTCGAAACCCTCAATAATCTAACTGGGAGAGAACGAAAGAGACACGTCTTACTCCTACAAAGTTTGGAATGCTAATGACACTGCTCTTCTGCGATCATGAAGTTATAGAAAATTACCCCTCCACTTCCTACCCTCATCATTTTGATATTAATGAAAAATTATCTCAACCAAAATAATAATAATAAAATGATTGAATGTTAATAATAATAAAATACTCAAAAATTATAAAAAATAGTGTACAGTCGGTAAAGTAGAATACTTTAATTACTCACATATTTTTCAGTCTGGAAACCCTCAATAATCTAACTAGGAGAGAACGAAAGAGACACGTCTTACTCCTACAAAGTTTGGAATGCTAATGACACTGCTCTCCCGCGATCATTCAGTTATAGAAAAATTACCCCCACCACTTCCTACCCTCATCATTTTGATATTAATAAAAAAATTATCTCAACCAAAAATAATAATAAAATGATTGAATGTTAATGATAATAAAATACTCAAAAATTATAAAAAATAGCATACAGTCGGTAAAGTAGAACACTTTAATTACTTACATATTTTTCAGTCTGGAAACCCTCAATAATCTAACTAGGAGAGAACGAAAGAGACACGTCTTACTCCTACAAAGTTTGGAATGCTAATGACAATGCTCTCCCGCGATCATTAAGTTATAGAAAAATTACCCCCACCACCACCACTCTATTCTGAGCATGCGCACAACCCTCGCGGTGTATGACTAGCAAATCTTCCATGCTTATCTTTTAATTTTCATCGATTACAGTAATGTATACCAGAAGAGTTTTTTTTACCTTCGTTATTTTACAACTTTTATATGAGTTTTTTTGTGGTGTCGTTCAGGCTTGCGTGTCAATGATTAAAAAAAGATTTGATCGCCTCGTGTGTCAAAAACTGAAAAAATTATCTAAACCAAAAATAATAATAATAATAATAAAATGATCGAATGTTATCAAAAAGAATGATATAAATCGAATGATTGGCAATGGAACGCTAGAAATACTCACACTTTACTGCTTGAGGAGACTCTGAGGAAAATATATTTTATAGTTGGTTCTCTCTAAACATAGATGTTTCTCTCTCAACGGTCAAGACACAAATGATGTTGCACGTCAGTGATCATTAAGTTATAGAAAAATTACCCCCTCCACTTCCTACCCTCAACCGAAAATAATAATAACAAAATGATCGAATGTTGATAATAATAAAATACTCAAATGTTATAAAAAGAATGATATAAATTGATTGATTGGTAATGGAACGCTGGAAATACTCACACTTTACAGCTTGAGGAGACTCTGAGGAAAATATATTTTTTGGCTGATTCTCTCTCTACAGATGTTTCTCTCACGACTGCCAAGACACAATCTGAAACTCGCATAGACTGAAGCAAATGTTGATAAGGCTGCCTTTACTATGTGGATAGTGTTGATATCTGCAATATTTATCGATAATGAATGAACAATACTTCAAAACTTGAAAAAAAACATAGTTTCCCACCCCATATAGAGAACATTTGAAAATAAAACAAAAATCACCATGTATACAAAAAAAGTTATAGTCCACACCCTTGATATACGAAAAGTTTGAATGAAAAAATAGCATGTGAATTAAAAGTTTGCATATGTCATCCGGTATATACGAGAAAGCTGAAAATATAAGTTCAAAGTGTCCCACCCTATATATGAGAAATGTTTAAAAATAATTCGTTCAGTTCACGAAATGTTTGAAAAAAATTGTATGTGAATTAAAAAGTTTGGATATAGCACCCTGTATAAACGAGAAAGCTAAAAAATAATTTCAAAGTGTCCACCCTATATATGAGAAAGTTGGCAAAACAATTCGTCCAGTTCACGAAAAGATATGATTGAAAAAAAAATTGTATGTGAATTAAAAAGTTTGGATATAGCACCCCCTGTATAAACGAGAAAGCTAAAAAATAATTTCAAAGTGTCCACCCTATATATGAGAAAGTTGGCAAAACAATTCGTCCAGTTCACGAAAAGTACGAAAAAAAATTTAGCATGTGAATTAAAAAGTGTGGATATGCCACCCGGTATATACGAGAATGCTGAATATCACCTCGATTTACAAAAAACCCGTGAATCCCGCCCCAATTTTACATGTGAAGTTTGAAAAAAAAAACCAACCATACGATCCCAAGCTCTGTCTTTGAGCACTTTATTAGGAAAAAACTTTGAAAAAACTCTGTCTAAGAAATATTTGAAAAAACAAAATCTGTCCAGTTTAGATACATTTTTTAAAAAAAGAAAACAAGTTGATGAAAAAATAACCCCTTTAAAAACGTGAAGAAAAAAATACACTATTTGGAAAAAAGTCGTAAAAAATAGTAAAACCCCACCCTCGATATATGAAAAAATGTTTGAAACAAAAAAACTCAAAGTGCCCTTTTGGCATACATAAAAAAGGTTTTGAAAAAAGTATTCCATTGAAGCAAAATTTAGAAAATCAAATACAAAAATAAAATGAAAACTTACGTTTTTAGATGTTTGGTAGATGCACACACACAAACTCAGAGAGCAAGAAAGAGAGCACTGAATAGAACAATGTTCACAGTTCAGAGGACAGATGATGAATGAACCTGACGCCTATGAACAGTCACCCACATCAATTCCCTACTGCGTACTTTAAAAACTGATGACTTAGCAGAATTCTTGGAACTGATGTAACATTGCGCAATATAATGCAATAGCTCTTGATGACCTCATATGCACTCACAAACAGATCTAAACCTGTTCATTCCTGTCTCAGTCGCCAGAATGGTACAGGAAATTCTTAGCGGTGGATTTCAGACAAATTCATATTTGTTTCTGACAGTGAATAATACTCAGACAATATAAATTTTTTCATTTGGAAATTAGTTGGAAATTTTGGTTCACGCTGTGAAATCTCAATGTATATTGTGCGAGTGTAAAATATTCAATCAATTCTTTATTTGTTTTTTCGAGATATGTAATCGAAATCGAATATTTGTTTATATAACTTCGAAAAGAACAACAACAAATATTGGTTTCCGAATGGAATCGCAGGTAGTTTGTTTATGGGAAAGATTTGTATCGCTGAATCTTTATTTTTGAACTGCATATTTCAGTAATTCCTATTCAAAAAGATGGCATATAGTAGGTATGTATTATTGAATGATATGATCGGAGAATGGTTTGTGTTTTCTTCTAGCGTATCTTTTAGTATGATGGAGCTCCATAAATTTTTGTTTGTGTATACGCGATCTATGAAAATGTATCAGTCAACATATCAGTCTGATATTTTATTTATGGTATTTACAATGAATTTTTGGTGTGTGCTTATACATGATGTATGTTTGGAAATCCTAGACGTTTACCGTCATTGCAGCATTAAACAATCTATTTGCAAAATGGACTAAGAATTAATGCGAGACTGAGAATTCTGAACAAATTCCAATGAATGATAATAATAGTAGTAAGAAGCAATAAATTTCAGAATAACTTTCCGATGAGCTAGAGACCTGAAACTTTGAACATATCTCCAGAACTGAATGAAAATGCAATATTGATTCGCTTTCTTGTCCGTCTGTCTGTTGGTTTGCCTATATAAATGATAATAATAATAGTAGTAAGAAGCAATAAATTTCAGAATAACTTTCCGATGAGCTAGAGACTTGAAACTTTGAACATAGCCCAGAATGGAATGAAAATGCAATATTGATTCGCTTTCTTGTCCGTATGTCTGTTGGTTTTGTCTGTATTAATGATAATAATAATAGTAGTAAGAAGCAATAAATTTCAGAATAACTTTCCGATGAGCTAGAGACTTGAAACATTGAACATAGTCCAGAATTGAATGGAAATATTAATTCGCTTTCTTGTCGAGTCGGCCCCCATAACGGATAATGAAATTCCTAACCTAAAACCGTCATACTTTTTTCTATGAGCCTTAGTGGCAACCTCCAGAGGCTGCTGAATATCCTACAGGCTCCTCAGCCCCCATAACATAAGTTTTTTCACCTTAACCACAACCGCTATTTTTTTTGACTGTGGCTGTCTTCCAAGAGAGTCAGCCTCCATACCAGACATCTTGAAATTCTTAACCTACAACCACTATATTTTATTTTCTATACATGTTTAGGCCCCAATGCGGCTTTCACACATATCTCAGACCTCCGTAGGAGACTCTCGATACCGATAAATATCCCAAGATAGTCGACCCCCATGACGGCCATCTTGAAATTCCTAACCTACAGCCGCCATCTTTTTTCTATATGGTTTGGACACCAATGTGGCTTCCAGTTGTCACAGACCTACGTGGCAGCCTCCAGATACCGCTGAAGAACCCAATCGTTACCCCCATAGCAGACATCTTCAAATTCCTAACCTACAGCCGCCCATCTTTTTTCCTATGAATGATTGGGCCCCATATTACCTCAGCTATCTTCAACCTGTCTCAGACCTCCGTGGTAGTCTACTGATGCCGATAAACACCCCAGGCCCCATATAACGGACATATTGAAATTCCCAACCTACAGCCTCCATGTTTTCCAATGATAGGCGGCCATGTTTTCTCTTAGCGGCAGTCATGTTTTTCATATATGGTTGGGCCCCAAAACGATCATCCGTTTCCAGCTGTCTCAGACCTCAGTGACAGGCCCCATTCGTCGGTGCGGGACCATGTGGCGGGAGTAACCGGAGAGCTAAGGGGATTCTAACTCACTCGAGGTGAGTTAGAACCCCCTTAGCTATACTACTGCGTGTGGAGCTAAGGGGATTCTAACTCACTCGAGGTGAGTTAGAACCCCCTTAGCTATACTACTACTATTTCTGCTCTGTATATGAGAAAAACTGAAATTGATAGAATATCTAGTCAATAGTATACTGATATATCTCAAAATGAGCATTTTGATACAATCTCCTATTGCGATCTAGCGCAAGCATTTCGAAAATTGAAGCCAAAACGGTCATCTGGGACTGATAATATTCCATGTTATATTTTTAAAGCATGCAAAGATTTGTTGGCATACCAACTCTTGATTATATATAACAAATCATTAAAAAATAGTATATTCTCAAAACAATTTAAACAAACTAAAATAACTCCGATAGTCAAAAAAGGTGAAAGAAATCAAATGAATAATTATCGTCCAATTACTGTACTGAATTGTATCGCAATTTTTTTAGAATTTATTGTTCATGAGAATCTATATAATTTCATTAAATCATATATTGCAGTTGAGCAACATGGATTCACTAGGAAAAAATCTACTAACGTTGGATACTGAAATATCTGAATGCATTGATACTAAAACACAAGTAGATTGCATTTACACGAACTTTACTAAAGCATTCGACAAAGTCAATCATGATATATTGCTATCTGAAATGAAATTCTACGGATTGAGTGATCACTCATTACAATTTTTTGTATCATATCTTAAGGAAAGAACTCTACATGTTATCTACAAAGGTGAGGAATCTAAGTCATTTCTGGCAGGCCAAAGTGTACCACAAGGCTCGAACCTGGGGCCATTACTTTTCACAATTTTCACCAATGATTTTCCCAGAATTGGTATCATCAGACTGTTTACTGTATGCAGATGATTTCAAAATGTACCAAAAGTTGAAGACCTTAATGAGTATTTAGAACTCAAAAACGACATGAGTAATCTATCGATATGCTGAAGAATAGACTTCTTAATGTATCTAAATGTAAGGTAATCACTTATAGTAAAAATAAAAATCGACATAATTTCACCTACATAATGCAAAATACATTTCTTGGATCGATGAAATATGTGACCACGGTGTGATATTTCAAAATGATTAGAAGTTTACTCGGCAATCAAAACATCCGAAGTAGCCTCCTTCAAGCTGGTAGGTTTCTTGAAACGTAGTACACAAGCATTCACAGATACAAAAGTCATAAAATACCTATTTGTTAAAATTGTGCGAATCAAAATAGAATATGCAAATATGATATGGGATCCTGGGCAAAAAAATATGAAACAAATGATAGAAACCACACCAAATAAATTCCTGAAATATCTTTATTACAAAAACACAACGTTTCTCCCGGATTCACATCATGTAATACTATTAGAAGAATTCGGCTAGAAACTCTTGAACTCAAAGAATCCTTCTCAGCTTAATATTTTTGGGTAAATTGTTGAATAGTCAGGTAGACAGTATGTTTCTACTCAGTAGAGTATCTCTCTATGTACCGCCTCCAGGAATTCGTCCCTGACATCTCTCCTTATCTCAACTAATAAATTCAATGTCATCTTGAAGAATATTATGAGTTCATGGAATTGTCGGGTATGAAGTCCCTCCTATTCAGTTGTCTCAATATTATTTTCTTTTCTTGACAATTATCTCCAATCTACATAAAACTATACATTGCTGTTATTAATATTATTACGCTTTATTATTATTACTTATTGCATGTGGTACTCTAAAATAATTGGGCTCTGCCTATTTGTTTCTACTGAATAAATAAATAATAACAATCCCTATTGTAGTGCCTTGAAGATGATTTTATAAAAGCCGAAACATCGGCAACAGGTCCATAGTGGTTCTAGTAATTTGGACCTTCCCCCAGCTGAATCTAAATTACAAACTTCAGTTACTTCCACACTTGGGATATTGGTCACCGTTAACTTTTCGAATTCAAACATGAGCAACATTCAATTACGCCTATGAATAAAATGAAAATTGCTATTTATGATTGGATTCAAAAGTTGGCGTGAATATTTCGACCAACATGCCAATAGTGAAATTCACTAAAGTTCGTCCGTCAGATGCGAGAGGTTAAATTGTAACTGTTGAAGGATGAGAGTTTCCTAGATAAAACCGGCTGTTTTTGTGCCAAAATGCGCCAAAAATTTGTGATTGATTTTGTTCAGTTTGTGCTGGTGGAAAGAAGGAGAAATTATGAGTAATTTTGGTGTTAGAAAACTGTGCTTGAAAATGCTTGTTCAGGAGGCGAAAATACGTTGTTGAACCAAATGGCTTTTCTCAGGGAGTATGAGTGGCCTCACTATATATTTACTCAAGACAATGCTCTGAATTCAAAAGATCTTTCTATTCTTTACAATTTATTCTATTGATTATCATTCTGATAAGCTCCTTTCTATCAGTGGAGAAGCACCTTTATCAGTTGTTCTAAAATATGATTTCGATGCAAAATATGTATTTTGCTAGTAAATTGTGTAATGAATGTTCTTATGTGCTTGTACTAATCTGATTATCATCATAAATAATTTCACAGGCAAAGTTCAAGTTGCTAGATATCGAATTGTTTCAGTTCAGTATTCAGATATTCGGTTTCAAATTCATTTTAGCTCCAAGTGGGCTTCTCTGCCTATGCAGAATTGTCCTTCAGAAAATGTTTATCCGTGTACGAAATCTCCGAACAAATGGGTTCATTTCTTAGTCCACCAACCTCATCATAAATATAAAAATATATATATATATATATATATATATATATATATATATATATATATATATAAATATACATAAATATACATGTATATATATATATATACATATAGATAGATAAAGAGATATTTGTTACGAATCCAAGAGTGTCCACCATCCGCCAACAGCTGTTTCATGGTTTCCCAATCATCAGGACGGCTTGTGGTCTCTTTCAAATTCGTTCAAATCTCTCGCAGTGTTAATACCTACCGGTAAGTACGAAAATGTGAAAAGCATCAAATTATAGATACTGACACCTATAATCTTTGCGGCGAAGCTCAGACCTAGTATCGTGGAATTTTAATGGCACGAAATTTCGTGCACATTAATAGGTCACCGACAGATGCCAGCATAGGCTAGCCCACGACACCAATTGTCGTACTCCTAGTGCGTTCAGAGTAACGCAAAACAAATAACTAGATAAAGAGAAATATGTTACGAATCCAAGAGAGTCCACCATCCGCCAACAGCTGTTTCATGGTTTCCCAATCATCAGGACGGCTTGTGGTCTCTTTCAAATTCGTATCAAATCTCTCGTAGTGTCAATAGCTACCGGCAAGTACGAAAATGTGAAGAGCATCAAATTAAAGATAGTGACACCTATAATCTGTGCGGCGAAGCTTAGACCTGATATCGTGGAATTTTAATAGCACGAAATTTCGTGCACATTAATAGGTCACCGACAGATACCAGCATAAGCCAACCTACGACACCTATAATCTGTGCGGTGAAGCTTAGACCTGATATCGTGGAATTTTAATGGCACGAAATTTCGTGCACATTAATAGGTCACCGACAGATGCCACCATAGGCCAACCCACGACACCAATAGTCGTACTCCTAATGCGTTCAGAGTAACGCAAAACAAATAACTAGGGAAAGAGAAATTTGTTACGAATCCAAGAGAGTCCACCATCCGCCAACAGCTGTTTAATGGTTTCCCAATCATCAGGACGGCTTGTGGTCTCTTTCAAATTCGTATCAAATCTCTCGCAGTGTCAATACCTACCGGCAAGTACGAAAATGTGAAGAGCATCAAATTATCGTGCGAGAGATTTGATACGGATTTGAAAGAGACCACAAGCCATCCTGATGATTGGGAAACCATGAAACAGCTGTTGGCGGATGGTGGACTCTCTTGGATTCATAACAAATTTCTCTTTATCTAGTTATTTGTTTTGCGTTACTCTGAACGCACTAGATACGACTTTTGGTTCGTGGTTATACTTGGCATCTGTCGATACAATAAAATTCCTCGATATAAGGTCTAGCTTCGCCACATATAAATCATAACTATAATTTGATGCTTTTCATATATATATATATATATATATATATATATATATATATATATATATATATATATATATATATATATATATATATATATATATATATATATATATATATAATTATATATAGATATTTTTATATATATATATATAAAACGGAAGAAATTCAATGGGCATAGCCCTCAATTGATTTGTCGTTTTCAATCAAGTGTTGTTCATCCTTGCACTTCTTCACCGTGCTGATGAGGGCCGTTTTGTTCACCAGTCCCCTCGATATTCTTCCCTTTCATATATATATATATATTTATATATATATATATATATATTTATATATATATATATATATATATATATATATATATATATATATATATTTATATATATATATATATAAACAGTGGGGAATAACGGGGATCTTCAGATCACACAAGTTTTGAACTATGAAAAACTCTTTAATACGTTGGACCGAGCTTTCAGTTTTGAAACTTCTTCAGGGTCAGTAATTTGAGTGGTTGATTAATGAACATTAACAAAAAAAAAACGTGAAATATGTAAATATTTGTCGGAATGGTGTTATATCTTTGACGTTTCGAGTGACATTATATAGGGTGTAATCTAACCTCTTGCACACCCGTGAATAACGAGTGTATAATGCCATTTCATAACGAATTAAAGTGGTTAAAAATCCAAAAAAAGTTGAAAACATGTTTTGTTCTTTGTTAAATTCGACAAAATTTGGGGAAGCGCCGCTCGCCTAACCTCAGCTTTCTTGATCAGAGTTGTAAGTTAACACAATTGCCGATGCAATAAACATTTAAATAATGAGGAATGTTGAATTGGTTGTGTGTAAATGTACAAAAGAGTCCAAACATTGCTTGCGATAGATATTCAATTTCATAGTAATAAAAACAAACGAACCACGTTATATCCTAACTGGTAGAAAAAGTCAGAACTAGTAGATGAGAATCAATACAGCTTTGAGGCACTTAGGGAATCACAATTATCAAAAAAACACACACAAAAGACACAGTATTGTATTTTTTTCAAAATAATATCTGCCATCATTGTAACTTAGTGTGATTCAGAATAACATGTGAACACTGATGCCAACTAGTGTTTCCAAAATTCTTACAACTGTTCGTGCGTATTTTGAAGAGTGGAAGACAAGAGAAATCACTCGTCGCATGTATGAACGAAGTAGTAAATTTCAATTCTGGTTGTATTCTGGAGTCGCCAATCACGAGTCAAGAAAATACTGTGCATGAGTAAACACTTCGGGCGTTTTCGTACCAGAGTTATTAACATAATCTAATTTTTCTATAGCATGGCAAATTTTCAGAATTTTATTGCGATGTTGAGGCTCAAATTGACTTGACGAGATCTACAATCCCTTTTTCAGAATTGAAGATTCATTAGTGGTAAGCTTTGGCGTCAAAATGCAGTCAAAGAGTTTACATACTTGCTACCGGTTTATGTTTCGTGATCTGCTCAAATTATTGAATCTGAACAAAACTTATAATTCTCAGTTAACTTCTACAAACATTTTTTATATTTTAATTTGTGTATTTGGGTTCGGTTGTTATTTTTGCATTTTAACTAACATTTTCATAACTCTGATAGAACTAACAGATAACAAATTATCACCAAATATTTTTCGACGAATTGGTGTTTAGTTGAATTGAGTGTATGTGTAGTAACAAAATTGTATTTCCAAATTATATTCGCAAAACTTTCGGCTGATTTTTCTCAACTCATACTAACGAACAGATCATGAGTCAGTAGTCCAAACAGGGAACTATAAACTCCTACAGAAGGGTCCAACACTTAATAAGGAAAGGAAAATCGTTTTAACAGAGCCTTTTTACCACTGTTCCGATAAAAGAATCCGACAGCATTATCAAAAGGAAACTCAAAGAGGATAACTAAACTTCACGATAGGACGGACCTTCCATTAAAGCGATATTGCAATTATTACGGTACTGCCAACACAACTCATATTTCCACAACAAGAACCGATTCTTCTCCCAAGACGACGGACTTGACCGATGAAATAGTCCCTTTCTCAATAATCACAAACATTAACAGAAGTGGTTCGAAGAATTGGCTATATGAGAGGCAAAATACAAACCGAAACTGTAGTTAAGGTACATGGATGTCATTTTCATTATATGGAATCACGAAATGAATAGCTTCAGCATTTTTTTTCAAGAAAAACAGCATGATGGATTCATTAAAGTTCACAATGGTAACAGAAACCATCAGTGTCCTATTTTTCCTCAATGTGAAGTTGTGTTTCTAGTAGGAAGATCCAAATGGCAGATTATATCAACTACAGCTCCAATCATCCAAGATCGTAAGATCATTGGTGGAAAAATCGATGCGCTTATGCAATAACTAGGAGTCACTAGATGCCAAAATGAACCACATCGGAGAATAACTACAATAAAATGGACCAAGACGCTCCAAGGACAACAATAAAGCCCAGCTATCTACCTTCCATTCATCATGGCATCCTTGTCGCGCCGACCCTTTTGTCCGTACAAAGTTGTGATACTAAGATTGTGAGTGAACTGTACAGAGGATTATATTTTTCTTGTTAAGTATAACTTGAACACTAAATTGAGCGGCTAACCTAGTATTTACCCTGTATCGGTTTTATTTATTACTTGAGAAGTTCATTGTAAAATATCCGAGTCCGTCCCTTATCAAGAGTCCGTTCCTTCTGTTGACTTGGGAAGAAGACAATTGTTGTTGTCATAATAATTTTGTTAATTGAATGCATTGTCACATTTTATGCAAAAGGACATATGAAATTGTTCATTTATATACGAATGCAAGATTATTGGTGCGACACCATATTCAAATATACACGTACACGTTTCATTCATCTATGTACAAAAATTAATTTCTCAAAAATATCTGAGACTATAGAAATTATACCCCTATTATAAAAACGCATTGATAAGCTTTGACAGGAATGTATTGCTTAATTAAAATAGGAAAACATATAATGACAGTTTCTTGTCATTGTTTCGACAATTGACAGATGATTACAATATAATCTCACTTGGAAACTTTTGTTGGTACCATACCATGAGATGTTCAGGTTTTATCAATATTTCAATCGCTCGCACTGAAGTTAAAGCCTTCGTTTCCTCCAAAAGTCGCACTCGCTGACGACTGCGATCGGGTAGCCGCGACCAGGTCGTTGAGACATATCCAATGCATTTCAAATACTCCTGTTTTCCTAGCTGCTGCCGAGTCGTTACTACTAACTACCGATCGCCGCCATTCGTTTAGGCGCCGGTCGCTTGACCGCTCCGGGAACAGATGCACTTCCATTTCGTGACGAATTTGACGGTGAAACAGGTGGTTTCGCGCTGGGAAAAAGTATCTTTCACTGTATTTTTCCGCATCAAAGTAGAAATACGTTTATAGTTATGGCAGATATGTAATAGTTTGTACTTGTCAGTTATACAACAATATTAAGAGAGAGAGAGAGAAATATACTTTACTTTACATAAGAGTAATCTTGTGGACAAAGTTTCACTTAATCTATAACGCAGTTTATATCTAAAAACAAAATGCATTTAAAATAATCAATTTTCATTAATACATAAACTAAGTTTGTATATATAAAACATATAAGTCGTACAAAATAGTGGTAAAATTAAACAAGTTTGTCTTAACCCATAAAGTTAATTCATATAAATATAAAATAAATAAAATATATAAGTCACATTGAAATATACCCCAAATGAAATTTAAAATCACAGTATTGATTGTTTTTTTATTAATTATCAATATAAAATTCTTGTACATTATAGTATGGTCTATCACTTAAAAAACATTTCACAGGCATTCTGAAGCATTAGTAAAGATTTTATATATCTGTTACATTCTTTGGCAAATGGTTTAACATTTTACAACCATTATAGACAATGGAATCCTTTATGACTGATGTCATTGGTATTGGCAACTTAATGTTGTTGGATTGTCTTGTCACATAATGGGTTGGTGAGGATTGAAATTTGTTCATATATTTTTTAATTAAACACACTGTTTCCATTATAAAGATAGAAATCACTGTTAGAATTCCATGAGTGGTAAAGAGTAATCTACAAGAGTCTCTACGTTTTGATTTGCACATATATCTTACGGCTCGTTTTTGCAAAATTAAAATATTTTGTAGTAGATAACCACTACATACGCCCCAAAATGAAATTCCATATCTCAGGTGAGATTCCACCAGAGAAAAATAAATAGTCTTAGCTGCTGTTAAACCAAGTTCATTTGCGACTACTCTGACTGCATAACAACCAGAAGACACTTTGTTACACAAGGCATAAACATGGTCTTCAAATTCCAGTTTACTATCGATATGTACTTCTAAAATTTTAAGTTACTTTTTGTTCTCAATGATTTCATTCCCAATGGGTATATTGTCATGTTCAATCTGAAAGTTACTATATTAGTTTTCGAAATATTTAGAAAGACGATTTGAATCACACCAACTCTTTACTTTCCTCATATCATTGGATATGATTTTAGTTAAATCATTTGCATTGTCCGATTGCCAAAAATTGTAGTATCGTCTGCAAATAGTGTGAATTTTCCTGCGATATTTATACTTGTCGAATCGTTGACGTAGATGAGAACAATGTTGGCCCTAGTATTGAACCTTGAGGCCACCATTATGTATTTTTCCCAATTTCTGAGCGATGGTTTGTTTCACCATCTGACTACGACCTGACAAATATGAGCTGAACCTGCTCAGTATCACTCCTCTGAAGCCGTAGTAAGGGAACTTCCGCAACAGTATTTCGTGATCCACACAGTTGAAAGCCTTCGAAAAATCGCAAAATACTGCAGCAGCAACCTCCCCACTATTGATTCCAGTATAAACTTTTTTCCATGAGTGAGAAAATTGCATCATTAGTGCCTTCGCCACTTTGAAAGCCAAACTGTTCTTTATCAACGATTTCTTTTCGTCCGAAATGCAGTTATCCTTATCTTGACTAGTTTTTCTATAAGCTTCGCTAATGTGGGAATTGGGGAAATATGCCGATAATGCGAGGGGTCGTCCTGATTTCCACCTTTATGTAGTGGTATTACCAATGATACATTCAGGAAATCAGGAAACTTTCCTGATTGAAATGATTCATTAATAATATTGGTTAAGAGTTGTAATGTGTTATCTGGGAGATTTTTCAAAATGTTTGCTATTATGTCGTCGTTACCAGATGACGACTTTTTTCCAATGGAAACAATCACCTGTTTCAGCTCATAAATATCAGTGTCATATAGAATGTAAGTTTAAGAAATAAAGGGATTTTGATTTATTCCATAGGGTCGTTATGAGTAGTCAATTTTTCAGTCAATTTTTCTGCAACAGAGCAGTAATATTCGTTAAGAACATTTGGTGAAAGTAAAACTTCATGTGCTCTATTAGATTTACCTCTTAGGTCATCAATTACTTGCCAAGTCTCTTTCGATTTGTTTTCAGCTTGCTCGAATCTATTTTTATAGTAACTTTCTTTTGATTGTCTGACAACCTGCCTATAAATACTGCGGTTTCTACTGAAATACCGTTGAAAAAAAATATCATCATTAAACTTCCGAATATAATGCAGCGATCGCATATTATTTGCTGAAATTTGTTTGCCTCGAAGTAATCCACTGTTTTCTGTGCTTGATTTTCATCTTTTGAATCGGAAATGAACTATTGAAAATATTCACCAAATGATTGTAAAAATTTGAGAATGAATTCTGGTCATTGTACACAATATTCCAATTGGTATTCAGGCTTGTATTATAAAATCTTTTATAGTTTTTTTTACGTATAATCTACCAAATCTGAATTTATTGTGGTTTACTATAGAATTCACTTTACAGCAGCGTAATATAGCTTCATGGTCGGACATACCAGCTGAAGTAATATCACAAGTAATATATTGTTTGTCCAAATTCGTACATATATAATCTATCGTTGTGGCAGAATACTGAGAGATTCGTGTAGGGGACTCTATATGCATAGTCAAGTTAAATGAGGTTAAAAGATTATTCAGAGATTTCTTGTCAGCGAAATTAATATTTAATTTAACATTTTAATTTTTTATAAGAAACGGAGGATATGTATTCAATAGATGATTAACAACTGGTGCATCACATATCCAAGTGCCCAGTACTGTATGATCCGAAAATCGAGTCATATAAGTTACATACGAAGAAGGAAGTGATATGGATGGATATTGCGTTTCAATACAGTTGGTTATTTTCTTTGGGAAATATATTGTAACAATCATATGTACACAGAAAATAAAATAGAAACATCATTAAATTCTTCCATCCTGCCAAGTTACAGTGCCTGTGAACCTACTTCGTACCTGAAAACCTTCGGCACGATAGAAACCCCTATGTCTGCCAAAGGAATCATATTTTCAGTCGGCATTGGGTAACTTGTGCTTCTGTACCTTGTCATCTTGGATTGTTCATAATATATGCCTTGCGCAACATGTTTGTGTATACAATAACAAGCACAAATAACTAGGTCAACAGTCGATGGTTTGACGTTAATTGGAGTTGAAAATTTGAAATACATGGCATAAAATAGCAAAACAATGTTCAGTGACCCTCATCCTCGAGATAGTGTGTATTTAAAATTGCTTTTGTGATTTTTGTAGTACTTACTTGATAATTGAGCAATATCAGAAGAATCGACCTTTTCAGATAATCACACTTATTGAATGGCAAACTAGCAGAATGGCGACTGGCGGGCCGGGAGAACAGGTAGGGTCGTGACGACCTGTTCACGGCTACGCGGTCGCAGTCGACAGCGTTAAGATCCTGATTTCGAATAACGTGTTACTTCAACGCGAGAAAGTTCTCGTAGTATTACCGCTGGTTGAGGTGGAAGTCATATTTATATCAAATGTTTGTATACTATACTCTAGACTTATCAGACGAATTTAAGCGATCCACTCGTCTCCAATTTGATTTACTGTGATTTAGACCATAGCGCGCTAATGTTGAAATATACTTGTTGATCATTGTGTTCCTGAGCACGATCATTCTTGAACTGAGTATATTTAGGTGAATAAGATTAACTAATAATGATTATTTAACATTTTATTGTTGTATCGACTACTGGATAACGACACATCTGAACTCTTTAGCTTGAATTAAATACTCAATACTGATTACTGAAAAAATGATCACTACATACTGAACTGACTGCGCAGTACTGAGTACTGATTGATTTCGGTGATTTCTGTGATTTGCTTAAATAGGGATCTCGTTTTGTTTGCTTCGTAGGGGAACAGAAGGTTTCTCAAAATAACTTCATCCATTACATTTTATGGCAGGATATTCCAAGCTGATTTATGGTTACATTAGTGTTTGTAGTTATAAGTACCAGGCGGACAAATAAGTAAAATCCTTTTTTTTCAAAGGGTTTTAAAGATCCATTAGCTTGGGCAGATCCGGTTATATGTTATAATGTTATTTCATATACTGCGGTTCTTATCATCCCATAATTTTGCATCTTCTAGACAGTTTCAACTCCTTATCAAATTCATGATTCCGATGGATTTTCTTAAAGATGAAGTCACGAAATCTATTTTTATACGTGACCTCCAACCAGACATTCGTTACACTCAGGTGTTATATATTCATGAGTCGTCCCTACTCATTAAAATTATTTTTATTCATTAGTATTATACAGGGCATGTCTCATCCTCCCCAAGACCAAACCAGTTGATAGAACCGAAATCAACCAAAAAATGTATTTATAACACTAAAATAGACCCAACGTAAAGACGTCGAAAATGGAAATCGCTGTCCACGCCTAGACTGAGCACTATCGAATTATGTGGGACGATGCAAGCATTCTACATAGAAACAAGCTTTTGTTCAAACAGAAATCCTGTGAATTATAACTCAGAATTATATTTTGTGCACTGTTTTCACAGGTGTAACGAGTTGTAGAAGTCAAAGTGTGAAAAGTGATTCTCAAAGGAGTGGAGTTGTATACTGTACTTCAACTGTTTGATAAAAACAAAATGTGTTATGGTACTTTTCTTGGATTTTGAGTAATTCTACATGAGTGTAAATGAATAAATGTATATTAGGTATTCTAATATCACACTGTGAAAAACTGAATATTTGTCCTGTTATTCAGATTGTTCCCTGTGTCTTGATATGAAATCTATCGACTTATTTAGATTATTTATATATATATATATATATATATATATATATAAAAAAAAGGTTAGTTTTATCCTCTTATATGTTTCAATTGGAATATTTTAAAAATGTGGACCAGAAAAAAAACATAGAAGGGGAATGTGTACAAAAAGATAAACAGTCGGAAATACTAAGTGAACGAAATAATGTAATTGCGGCAATGATTCTTGGTGAACAAATGAATCTGACGACAGAAATAATGAAGATAAAATTATAAATAAGAGAAAACGGGTTACGATTTTTAGTGGCGCCGAAGAAGGTCTAAGTAGCTTCGACCAAGAATAATCAGATGGAAACCAAACCAAGATGATATCAATTAAATCCCTCCATTTCTGCAATAATGTTATCAGCACATTTTTTCATCTGGTTCACCTTGTCTCTCTTGTGTCTTTTGTCAGAAATCCTTTTTTAAATCACAACACACACGATTAGATGTACACGGAATTTTATTAAATTCACATGTTTCCTACACAGTAGCTTCTTCAGATGAATGTACAATAAACTAAATATACAATGGTCAACAGTTTTATACCTACTACCTAAGGTCATTATCGTATCGTAGACAGACTACGCATAAAACGTTGCTTCATTTCTTAATAAACAAGATCTAAAATTGCATATAGAACAAATGATACGTTGGTTAGATTCATTAAAAATAATGAAAATAGAATTTCGAAAGCCAAAAATCAGGGAGTGGATAGATTGAAGTGTGGAACCCTAATATATTGGCAGACTGGTAGAACATGTAAAGATAGGATCCATGAACATCATATGAGTTATGTAAAAAGAAAACA
The DNA here is from genome assembly GCA_018342105.1 of Gonioctena quinquepunctata. Lineage (NCBI taxonomy): Eukaryota > Metazoa > Arthropoda > Insecta > Coleoptera > Chrysomelidae > Gonioctena > Gonioctena quinquepunctata. The sequence goes on along the minus strand of JAFIRS010003130.1, from coordinate 7,639 downwards.
AATTCAACATATTCCAATCACCTCTTAGAGGAAAACCATTGCTTCAATGATGATTTCGAAATTTTACAAGTAGAAAATAAAGGTCAGTTGGAAACGTTAGAAATTAAGAGGTTGAAAATTCGAGTTATTACTCAACGACCAACTCGTTTTGAATATTCACCCTTTTAATTTGTTTTCCTAGATTAAATCTCTCTGTAATTATCATAATTGAGGATATATTTTATGTTTGGCAGATTATTGTCGGTACTTAACTCGTTAGAGGTAATTACCGATAATGATACTAGGTAGTAGGCATAAAACTGTTGACCATTGTATATTTAGTTTATTGTACATTCACCTGGAGAAGCAACTGTGACTAGCAAAACATGTTGTGAATTTTATAAAATTCTGTGGAAATCTAATCGTGTGTGTTGTGATTTAAAATTATTGGATTTCCATCAAGTAACGTCGAATCAATCGAAACAAAATATACTCAAGTAATAAATCTTATAATCTTGTGGCCAACCTGTAGAAATCAACAGCAACTAATGGTTACCTTCATTCTAATTGAGGGCCCGATTTCCAGTGGGAAATTAAAAATAACTTGACTAACAAACCACGTGATTGCGGCTGATTTTGAACTAACCCCAGGCCCCAGGTTAAGTTCCTTAACCCCTGCATAAAAATGCCGGACGTTAATGCTTTGAATTTTGTCTACTGGTTAACCAAAGGTATTTGGTCAAGTCAAGATCACAATATTTTGTGAAATCAGACAATATTCATTTTGTCTGTGACAAAACAAGTATTAAAATTTTCTGTTATTTTCAGTTCAATCTGATATGGAACCAAACATTACATGAAGATGCAGTAGAAGGTGAAATGGTGGCGTCAGTTCCTATATTTCCCCTGAGGAAAAACTAATGATGATGTAATAAGTTGCCTCAAGGTAATTGATATTCTTTATAGTTTTTGGTCAGATAAATTCAGGAAGCTTCTTTCAAATCAGCTCTCAAGTCATTTATGTATATTTTTCTGTATTGGCGAGTATATGTTTGGGCTTACTCTACCCGTTTCCATATTTTTCACTGTTAGCACAATAAGAAGGTACAAAAATCACCACTTAATTTTTTCCGCTGAAATCGTAGGGATACATTATACGAATCGATGGGCGGGGTGAAAACAAAAACAAAAATGTCCCAATAAGGTATTTTTGAAAAATAATATTGTATTATTGAGATATGTAATATTTTTTTATGAAATATTGATTCCTCTTCATCTTCCACATATCTTGTTGATATATTCAATGGTAGGTATATCATTTTCATATTTCGATTCAGAACCATTACTTGGAATTAATTATATATTAAATATCATCAATAATTCGTTTTGTGTTTTTCCTCAGACGTGTAATTCATTCCCAACAATGTTAAGCCAATAATTAGAGATTTTTTCGTGACAAAAATAGTACCAGGAAACTGACTGTGCCATCATACGGAAAACGATCCGTCGTTATATCCTGTTATGTTTCCTACTCGCAACTATCGTTGCTCAATTTATTATAAACATTTAAGAGCCTTGAATCGTGTTTTTTTTTTCGTTTTTCGCATGTTACATGAAAACTAATGAAGTAATCTCGATGCTCTCAATGGACGAATTGTAGAAATCAAAACGCGAAAAAAATTAGCCTTACACAACTCGATCGTATTATTAGCACCGAGAAAAACAGACAAAATCGGCGTTTTTTTTTTAATCAATAACATCACATGTTTCGAGTTGTAGCACAGGTTTCCTGCGACATAGTAGTGATTGATATGTACTTTATTTGTAAAAAATTGAGGCGCTGTCGGACCATTAGTTTTTGCATAATTGCATTTTGAAGTTTTTAATGCACTTTATTGAAGAAAGTCTGGATGCGTTATAGGTGATACGATTTCAATTTTTCAAAAACATGTTACAAATAGAAATATAGTACTACAAAAGCGTATATTTTCATTTTGCGAAATAGGTGAAAAATACTTGTAAACATGACCGAAAACGGGCGAGCACGTGATAGCGGCTGAGTAGGGGGTAGAACAGAGTTTCCCTAACTTGCCGCGCTCCTTACCGACTACGGCAACGCCAAAGGAAGGGTTATGTTTTTAGCAGTCTGTTATGAAGTAATCTCAGAAAAGACGTTAAATGCTTTATCAAAATTTTATTGACAATACTGTACAGAATATATTCAAAGTCAATCTGACAGCCTCGTCTCTCTCATTTTACATAAACATACAAAGTATTCAAAACTATGAAAACGAAAACACAATATATAATTCCTTAATCTTCAACAAGTCTATGTATATTTGTATTTACGTATGTTCCACCGTAGCCTTAAACTACTTATCCGATTTTGGTGAATGTGGTGTCAATCGATTCATTATTATGATCCAGGTGACATAGGCTACATTTTATATGAACAAAATCAATATGACGGATGTTACACCCAAAAAATAGGGGTCTCAATTTTTTCTTCACTATCCCATTAGGTTGGATGTCAAATGAAAGAGGAGAAAATTATGAGTTCATAAATATAAGTATAGTACAATATTAAATATAGAATATACTCATTATCAGTATTCTTTCTAGATACTTATGTGATTTGACCATCACTTGTTTTGAGTACGGAACATTAATTTCTCAGTAGGTTATTTTTTATTCAGTTAGTGATCTATCAATAGGTATGTAATGTAAATGAACACTCCATAAACATAATTAATAAATAATCAACAACTTAACAACCATTATTCGTCATTTGAACAGCAAAGCCAAAAGGACAGATTATGATTTTAGCAGTCTATGTATGTATGTATGTTTGTATTTATTGTAATCAATAATTTAAAATTCTATTAGTTAGGTACATAAGTAATAACGATTCATAATGCAAATCTAAAAAAAAAAAGTTTAAAACTGTTACCCAGTACGGATAAAATAACTGTAATTAAAGGAAAAAAACTTGCAAACCTTTCACCCGATAAATGAAATGAACCAAAAGTAACAAACAAAGTTAGGTGGTGATTGCTATCATCGTCTTATTGAGTAAGACAATATATTGATATGTTAAATATTCCTGTTTATTTAATACTAATGAAGTCTTCTGATAAAAAAATTGAAAACGGATCACATATGGAGCTTCCAGGATTGCTCCCAAAAAAGTGCATTGAAAAATTCAAATAACAATTATGCAAAAAATAATGGTCCAACAGCGCCTGAGTTTTCTATATATTAAGTACATATGTCGCGGAGAAGCATGTCGTTCACGGGGAACGGTTCGTCGGTGAACGCTGTGTGTAAAAAGTGCAAAAGTAAAGTTGTGAATGCCACAAAATGCATAAATTGTGATAGCACATTCCATTTGAGCTGTGCAAAATTGCGTGCTGGTGTTAAAATTATTGATGACAATTTGTTAGTTCGTTGTGAGAAAGTTGACTTCAATCTGCCCAATGGAAACGAAGCCCAATTCTTCGATGCTATTGAACAATTATCGGGAGAGAGTAAAAAAATTGATGTAAGCATTTTCAAGTACATTATTAATCAGAAAGATGCGATCATCAATGAGCTCCACGATAAAATTAGAATCCTAAACAATCAGGTAGATTTGATGAATAAATTTCAATCGATCTCAAATCCTATCTCAAATTCTGAATGTATGTGCGTTGACCAGAAAAACGCTACGATAAGGAGTCCCCTAGTTAAAAAGCCGAAGGAAAACAAGGCCCAGAAAAACGCTATGATAGGATTCCCTTGATAAAAAACCACAGGTATACAATGCTATATATCAAAGGCAATGACTCAGGGACTACCCCAAAGAACGTGTGTAGATTCTCCAATTAGTACAGGAAAAGTGGTATCAAAATCTGCAGTTTCGACTGCTATTATGGAAAATGAACATATTACTAAGTTGAATGAATATATCCATCTGACTTCTGAACAAGGAGAAGGAAGTTCATCCCAAAACGAATGGCGGGAGGTTGTGAGAAAGAAGCCGGCTAATAAACCAAAGAAGAATCTGTTAGTGGGAAGTAATAATAATGGATCTATATCAGTGAAAGGTGTTCCAAAGAAAGTACTACTTATCGAGTGGACGTAGGAACTACCTCTGAAGATATGGTGAAGCTACTCAATGGACACTTTCCTGAAGTTGAATGTGAAGCTCTCAGTTCCAGAAATCCTGATATTTATTCGTCGTTTAAAGGTTACCATAAACGATAATCATTTCAAAAGTGCTATGAATCCTGAAATCTGGCCTCCAGGGCGCTTGTATTGGTAATTTTTCACGAAACGCAGGATGATCAACAAAGAAAGGTAATATTTAATCCGAACATGTTTTCCTGAATGTGAATTCATTGAACACGGATAAAATTAATTCGATTATCAGTGAAATAAATTATGCAAAATTTGAAATTTATTTGTTTAGTTGAAACAGGTCTAAAGACAGGCTCACTTGATTTTTGCCATATTGAAGGCTACCATTTAATTAGTTCTTTCTGTCGAATGAACAAACAACGTGGAGGTGTTGGTATTTGGACAAATTAAATTTCCAATCAAAAAATATTGATGTATCGCAGTATTGTGTAGAACAACACTCTGAATTTTGTGCTGTAACGTTCCAAAGAGGGTAACTCGCAATATATCATTTTGAATGTTATCGATCTCCATGTGGCGATAAACGTATATTTTTTGAAAATTTGTCTATTTTTTGGACCATCTCTATAAATCCAAAGTCAAATATAATTGTTTGTGGAGATTTCAACTTTGACATGTATAAAACTGCAATTTCTTTACATTAGCAACATTACTAGCAGGGTTTAATTTGAGTCCGATCATTACATGGCCAACTACGTGTCACGAGCACTTCATGCACGATAATTGACAAAATTTTATAAATTTCGAAAATGAAGGAACATGTGGGTATTTGATAATAATATATCAGATCATAGATCAATTTTCTTGGAACTTGATCTGTATCGAAAACAATCCTAACAACAAACAAAATGTTTGAAAAGAAACTTCCGGATGAATAACATCATTCAATTTGAAAAGAATCTTGAGAATGAAGACTGGTCCAAAATTGATTCTGCTCGTAACTTCGATGAGGCTTTTGAAACTTTTATAATACGTTCATGTATCATTTTGACGGGGCTTTCCTACAGAAACTTTCATATATCGCTGATACTGGTAAAAAATGGGTTGATAGCGAGGTCATTCGTTCTAGTGGAGCTCTGAAAGATCTGTACATATTACAAAAATTTATCCAAACTTGGGCACTGCTTACAGGAATCAGAAGCGGAAACATATTTCTCTGATCAAACAAAAGCGTAAATGTCATTATCAAAATCGCATTTCAAATGCTGAAAATAATACGAAGGCCTCCTGGGAAGTAGTGGCTGATTTGACAAACAAACATAAAGGAATACATAATATTACGTTGAATTTGAATGGCTATTTGGAAGTTGATCCTAATAAAGTTGCTGAGGAATTTAATAACTCTTTCATAGATGCACCCAAACAAATAATGGAAAATATATGTAAGATGAGTTTACTATGCCCAAGAATAATTTCAATTGCTATAGTCTGTTTCTGAAACCTTTTCTGAGGATGATTGTACACTCTATTGAATTACGATTGAAAAACAAAAAATCTGCGGGATTGGATGAAGTTCAGGATTCGTATTGTTGAGAGTATTGAGGGTGATTACTGAGCCATTGACAATTTTAGTTAATATGTCTTTAAAATCTGGAGCATTTCCACAAAGCATCAAAACTGGAAAGGTTGTACCTCTCTTCAAGAAGAATGATCGTACTCTATCAGAGAATTATCCCCGGTAACTGTACCATATAGTCTCTCAAAGTTTTTTTGAATATGCATTCTTGGATAGCTTTCATCATTCTTGGAAAAACACGAAGTCATAAGCAACAGTCAGCACGGTTTCCGCCATAAAATGTCTACATCTACGGGAATGTATTCGTTCCATAAACGCATTGCCCAGTTTATTGATAAGGATGAATTCCCTGTAGCAATATTCTGCGACTTGAGCAGAGCTTTCGATTGTGTGAACCATCAGATGCTGCTAGATATATTGGAGTTTAGGCATAAGAGGTATACCATTAAACTGGATTTCATCTTTTTGAAAGACAGGAAACAAATTGTCACGATGCAGTTCAAAAACGAAAGCCAAATCAAAACCATACGTTCGAGTAGTAGGGAAGTCGAAATGGGTGTTCCCCAAGGCTCCATCTTGGGCCCAATTTTATTCATTTTGTATGTAAATCCCTAGATGCTATAATTGGTACCGCAGATTAACTGCGTATGCAGATGATTTTCATTGGTTTGTCCTCCACAGAAGTGAACACCTAATATCAAAGTATTGAAACACTCAATACAGTATCATCTTTTTTCAATAGCAGAAACTTATTTTCAATATTAAAAACACAGATATTAAGAATTCATCCCGTCAAAAACATTGATGACCTTGAAGTTAAAATCAAAAAACACTATGTGCAATACACATGATGTGGCTAGGTTTTGGGGTGACTCTGGATGAAAACCCTCCTGAAATCCCATTCCAAAATTATGTTCCAAACTAAATTCTTCAAGATATCTATTCATCAATTTACGAACTGTACTAGAAGTGAAACAGATGTTGAATGTTTACTACGCTGAAGTTGAATCAAGACTCAGATATGGCATTTGCCTGTGGGCAATGCACCAGGTAGAAAAGATATCTTTATTGGACAAAACGATCTTGAGATGTATCGCAAGAATTTCTGACAGAGAATCGTGTAGAACATTTTTTAAAACATTTTGTATCTTGAACTTCATGCCTCTTCATTTTTGAAACCTGTGTCCATGTTTTCAAAATAAAAAGGGAAATTTTATACGAAATTCTGATATTCATGGTTATGAAACAAGGGAAAAAGCACCATTTTCATGTATGTTTAGCTCGAAAAAATAACCCCTGTGCTCCCCGATCATATTGGACTCCAAATATTTAACAATCTTCCGGAAGAACTGAAGGGTATTAACATATTTTCTTCATTCAAACATGAGTTGAAGAATTTTTATTGAAAGAATGTTTTATAGTATAGGTGATTTTATACAAAAATAGACTTTGTGATAATTAGACTTTGTGATAATTATGTTTGACGAAAAATGTTTCTTTTTGATATTTTATTAGTCTATTGTTGGTTTCTATATATACTATGCATGTCTTTTTATATATATACATTCTTGTTTTTAAGTTAATTTTTATTTAGATATACTAATGTAACTGTACTAACTAAATGACAATTCCCAAAACATGTAAACTATGTCGAAAAATGGAAATAAATATTGATTGATTGATTGATTGATTGATTGAGAGCCTGCGCTTAATTAAAAATGGCAGTGTTATGAATTTTTTTAAAAAAACGCCGATTTTTTGGGTTTGCGATTTTTCTCTGTTACTAATTGAGTCGTGCCAGCACCGAGATTGCTTCATTAGTTTTCATGTTGAAAGCGAAAACGAAAAAACACGATTTTTTGCTATGAATATTCATATCAAATTAGGCAATGATAGTTACGAGTAGAAAAAATTTAAAAAAATATAACTACGGGTTTGGGACAGTCGGTTTTTTTTGGACTATTT